>LDKF01001434.1:27665-44855 GCA_001026735.1 Rotylenchulus reniformis
CGTGGGCGGAACAGGACGGTGTGTGGCGGCCAGTGTGTGGCGGCCGGTGTGTGGCGAAGCTCATCTAACCTAAAACTTTTTGTAAGACTTGTTAGACCAAAATTATAAAAGACAAAAATGTACAGAATTTTACGCTCTATTTTTTTGATATATTTAATTTGTTGAATTTCCTTAGAAAAAAGTTGAAATTTTTCTTTTAAAGGGAAAATCGCGTTTTTAGTGGAAATTTCAAAAATTTTCAATGAAATTCAACAAATTAAATATATCAAAAGATAGAGCGTAAAATTCTGTACATTTTTGTCTTTTATACTTTTGGTCTAAATTGGTTCAAAAAAAGTTTTAGGTTTGATGAGCTTCGCCACACACTGGCCGCCACACACCGGCTCGCCATACAAAGGGGTGTACCGCGGCATGGGGAGGGGGGGAGGTACTATTTTTGACCCCACTTTGGTAGCAAAATTGAGAGCCTTTTAAAGAAAAATACCAAAATCCTTTAACAATCCTCTCATTTTTTAGTATTTTCCTTCATCAGGACCTTTATTAATTAAAAATGAAGTCCTAAACCAAAATAATCCCCTAAAATGAGGTTCTGGACCAAAATACACACTTTTGGAACAAAATCATTGGGCCACAAAACTTTCTTTTTTCTCAACAGGCACAATTTTGTACATCGTGTCCGACTACAGAAAAATCGACAGAACCATACATATATATATAAAATTTCAAATTTTGTCTAAAACTCCCGGGGGTTCTATTGAAGGGGGTTATATTTTTCAACCACCCTCCAGAGGGTCTATTACAGGAGAGATTCAATTGCAGGAGAAGGGGTTATAATACAGGTTTTACAGTATATACATATAGTGATATTATTAGATTAATCGGTCGTGGGTCTCGAGTCTCGGGGTCAAGTCTCGGTCTCGACTCTCGGATCTCGGGAAAATTTGGTCTCGTCGCACCACTAATACAGGTTTTACGGTATCATGCATAACAAAAATTCCAAGCGATATTATAAAAAATATTCAAAAAATTACTTTCGCATCTGCCGACAAAACACCATCTTCTTTGAGTGCAATACATTTGGTGTGTAGTATCAGCGATCAGTTCCCCGTTGCCGAAGAGTTTATAGCCGCCCTGGCAGCGGATTGGTGCTGAATTAAATCGATTAAATAATCTATGATCGAAAGGTCGTTAGAAATTCAACAATTTCCACTAGGTATATGCAGAATTTGATGATATGTTGTTTCAAAAAATATCAAAATTATACATCCTAAAAAAATCATTTTAAAAATCTTGTCCAAAACTTCCAGTGTCAAAGTTGTGCAAATTTGTACTCTATTTTCTGGCATTTTTAATTTTCGAACAAAAGTTCAAAATTTTCGTGAAAATCCTTTTTGATATTTCCGAAATTTTAGAACTTTTGTTCGGATTTCGAAAAACTAAAATACTATAAAATAGAGAATAAAATTTTGCACAATTTTACTTTCTATACTTTTGGCCTAGCAAGCTTATAAAAAGTTTTTAGAGGATGCATTAGTATTGATATTTTTCGTAACGACCCAGTACCCAGAATTTTAGATTCTTTTCTAGGATTTTTTTTCTAATTTTGTTGAAAATTTTTGAAATTTTTCAGGTTTCAAAATAGTGTTTTTTGAATATGTAAAAAAATTCAGGAAATTTTAAAATTAGAAAATATGTAAACTGTCTAAAATGATTTTCCACATAAAATGATATATCCCTTTTATATTTTGGCCTAGTGATCCCCCCCCCCAAAAAAAAAGTTTAGTTTTAGATTGCGCGAATGCGCGAATCTCTCTGATTTTGTAAAACTTATTACAGTACTAACCTCCTTCGACATAGATGATGAGCAAAAAAATCAGTTCGACAAACATTCCACTTTTTGAAATAGAATTTCTATGAGTTATAGTTGCAAATTTCTAAAAATAAAAAATAGAAGAAAAATTAGCTTATTTCTTTTTGTAAATTTTATAGATATTTTGGTGTATCAGAAAAAAGAATTTGAAATTTTCAAAAGTTGAAAACCTTTTGTTATTTTTTTAACTTTTTACTGAACTTTACTGACTTCGATATAATTTCATTGTTTTGTGGATGTTATTTAAAAAATAAATCTAAAATTTTTGAAACAAAATAAGCCAATCAGAACTCCTTTCATTCGATTTAGATATTTTTGGCGGAGTTTATCCCATTTGATATTCGTAAAAACTAAAAATATATTATTGTAATTTTTATGACTAATAAACGATTCTATGTATAGTTTTATCATCACCGCCATTTGATGAATCATTCTGCGGAAATGCCTTTTATCCAAAAATAAAATTTAAAAATTTATAATTTCCAGTTAACTTTAGTTAGAGGCATCTTTGAGTTTGTTTTAAACCAGGGATTTTTTGTATATTTCCTATTATTTTATTATCAGATCAGTGAATTTTCGTCATTAATTGAAAAAAATTTCCGTCCATTTTGGGTGTATTTTGAGCTAAAATTATTAACCAAAAATACCAAAAATTAATTTTTACGATTTATATATAATGTATTAAAAAGTCAATCAGATCTAAATTATCTTTTTTTATAAAAAGAGTTAAATAAAAAATTCAAAAATAATCAAAAATCCAAATTTTTTAAAAAATAAATGCAATTACTAAATATAAAATGCAAGATCTTAATTTTGAAAAAATCTTATAAATTAGCAAAAATGCAATTGTTACATAAAATTCAGCTAATTAAATATTAAATAAAAAGGAGATTAAAATTATAATTCTTCAATTTCAGCAAAAAAATCTTTTACAATAAATGTGGTAAAAAGTTAATAATCATCTTGCTGCGTAACAATCAATTCTTGTTGCCTCAATTCAATAAATCTTTGAGTTTGGTCAAATCTGTAAAATAATTAATAATTATTTACTTCCTTTAATTTTTCACTATACATAATATATTGGCCCCAAATATTTGAAATTTATTTTTTTAGAATTCCCTGAATTTTTTTACTAATAAGTAAAAAGCCCCTTAAACAGTTGTTTTGCAATATTTATAGATTAAAAAATTTCAAAGAAAATTCAAAAAGCATGAAGTAGAGAAAATTTTTGCATTATATACCTAGGTATTTAATCTAAAATTTTCAAAAATTTAGGTTTAATTGGATCATTTGGAAGTTTTCAAGTTTTCTTTTCTAAGGGAATTAAATAATTATAAGTTTTCAAGTTTTCTTTTCTAAGGGAATTAAATAATTATAAAAATTGAAAGTACATTTATTACTAAAAATCTATCACTTTTTTCAAAATATATTTTAAAATGAAATTTTGTGTGTGCTATTCTGTTTCCTTTCTTTCTTTTTTTTCGCTTCAGAATTTATTTTTTTAAATTGATATTTGGTAACGATTACAATTTCACTTCAAAAAATGAAAATGCCAAAAATAATTTTTAGTTTTTGCATTTTTAAAATTCTAAATTTTCATACATTGGGTGGCCTCTTTGCCGTGTTTCAGCACGAATCGTTCGATGGCACCAAATGCCTCTTGTCCATGTGCCGCTTTGCCTTTCGCAACAATTGGCCGATACTTGTCCTCATGTACAATAAACAATAACTGATATGTTTCCAGTTTGTCCACTTTCCGTCCCGATGCCTCCATCTTCCGTACTTCCATAATTTTCTCTAAATTAAGAAATATTTGTTTTTTAAATAATAAAAAATAATTTCATTTATCATTTCTATTATAATTTAAAAGATTTTGAAAATTATTTACAAATAGGCAATTTTACTCTATGTATTATATATAATTAAGCATATCCGGCCTTTTTGAGGCCAGACTTTTCCTGGACTAAGGGTTCCGGATTTGGAGTGTTTCCAAAATCCGGGTCCGGATTTTTTTAATTCGGACTCGACTATAAAATATAGGGATGATGGGCAAAAATACCCCTAATCCCCTTAAAAGGGTTCCGGATTTGGAGTGTTCCCAAAATCCGGGTCCGGATTTTTTTAATTCGGACTCGACTATAAAATATAGGGATGATGGGCAAAAATACCCCTAATCCCCTTAAAAGGCAGATGCCCATCCTACCATAAGATTGCATAAAGTTAGAAAAAATAATAATAATAATTTATTTTTGCTATCAAATGAAACAATATTCTTTAACAGTTAAATTAAAAAAATATATATTTGATAGCAATTACGATGTTATTTTGCCATTTTTGACAAATGCTAAGACGGTCTTGCTAGCAAAAAATAATTAATTTGCTACTCTACCTATGAATATATTGTGACTAGCAATAGTTAAATAAATCATTTTGATAATAAATAATATTTATTAGCAATATTTTTATCTGCTGGTTTTCTAATATTGAGTTAGAAAACCAGCAGATAAAAATATTGCTAATAAAAAAATAAACAATACCAATAAGCTTATTCAGTTGTGCTCGTTCGGGTTCTGAGATTTCCGTCAGAGCTTCAACGGCCTGCTTGGCGGCTTCGTATTCCCAAATCAGCATTTTGGACACATTTCGGTCCACTCCATACTTTGGAAGCACCTGTTTTTCATGCTTTATTAATTATAAACTTTGTTAAAAATTATTATTGATTTAAACTTTGAAAATTTTTATGCTTTCTGAGGTGTGTCGACTTTTGCGGCCCCGACACTTGCGGCCCATTCATTATAACTCGATACCAACTAAACCTAGAGAAATGAGTTTGGTGTCAAAAAATCGAACAAAAAATTAGCTACAAAATAAGCCTAAGACCACCCAAATTGATCCGCAGTGAAAAAAAGTTATGGACAAAATACCGTTAATTTGGCCAAAATCATTAATTTGGTTATAACTCTTTTCACTATGGACCAATTTGGGTATGCTTAGGCTTATTTTGTAGCTAATTTTTTGCTCTATTTATTTTTTGATATCAAACTTATTTTCCTAGGGTTGATTTGAACCAAGTTATAGCCATAACCGTAAAATGACGGGGCCGCAAATCTCGTATAAGCCTTTCTAACCCGTAAGTTTAGCCGTAAAAAATGAGATAAAATCAATTTTTCAAAGTGTGGGACAACAAAGTATATTATTGTTTTTTCAGTATCCATATCCATAATTAAGAGGAATTGCATAATGAATTAATAAGTTTTCGTAAAAAATTAATTTTCAAAATCAAGAATTCTCATGTTAGAAATCGTAATGAATCACAGATTTAAATACCTAGTAAAATTGTGGTTTTTCTCGAAAAATAGCAATTTACGTTTTCCTAAACTATCAACTCCATAAATGTCACACCATTGAAGGCCGATCCGGATCCACCGGCATGAGTGCCGAAGTGATTGGCACCGTCTCGAACTCGTTGATCAGCACCCGCCAATAGTCCACAAGTTTGAGCAGCTCAGCGGACAATCGGCCCAGTGCATCCACAGCTTCGTTGCTCTCCTCATAGATGGAAAGTGCCGAAGATTTTTGCTCCACAATGGTCAGGGCCGAAGAATCTTGAATTAGGTGAAATCGGGCTCCCTTTATTTCCTCCAAAATTATTTCCTCCAATCCTTATTTCCTCCAATTTTTATTTCCTCCAAAACCTATTTCCTCCAATAATGTAAAAACGTTCATTTCCTCCAAATTTAAATTTAAAAAATTTTTTAGGGGGGTTTCCAAGGCATTGCTGGAACTACATGCGGCATCACAGCTATGCACATATATGTGTGAATTTATTGAAAACCTCAAGCCTGTGAAATTTTTGAAAAATATTAGGTCTATGGATTTAAATTAAAAACTGGAGAAAATAAAAATTGAGAAAATGAACGTTTTTACATTATTGGAGGAAATAAGGTTTGGAGTAAATAAGGATTGGAGGAAATAAAAATTTGAGGAAATAAGGATTGGAGGAAATAATTTTGGAGGAAATATAGTGTCGGCGTGAAATCGGTGGTGAAAAAATGAATGCGAAATTTGGAAGCTCGAAACAATACAGCTCAGCGAGCTGTATAAAATTCTTAAAAATTTATAGAAAAACTTTAAAAACGGGTTGCGATTCTGAATATTTAAAATACTTTAATAAATATAGTAAAATTAAACCGAAATGGCTGGAAAAAAATCTCTAAAAAGATTTAAATAGGCAATAATAAAAAAATTTCAAGCTCCATATCCTCTAATAAGTTATTCTATTTTTTATTATTTTAAATAAAAAATAAATTTGTCTACAGCTATTTTTCTATAGAGCATAATATTTTTTTAAATAAAATACATCCTGATTTATTTTTTAATATGATCTATTGCTTATATATTTCATGGAATAAAATTATGGGCAATATAAAAGCAAAAAATACCCGGCTGATTGCGGACGGGCTGCATCTTTTTGGTGGCGGATGGTAATGATGAAGATGGCTTTTCCTTTTTCTTGTGAAGCATTTCATTTCCAAGCGAATACATTTGGGTCGCCCAGTTCGATGTCCCATATCCTCCTTGATTTTGTTCTGATCCGCCGTCTCCAAAAATCTTCTCAACCTTAAAAAGTGATTACCCGAGAATATTTTCTTAGCAATATTTATCCTTAAATTCGTCCTCTGATAAATCATTTGAAAAAAATAAAGAAAATCCATTAAAAATCGAAGAAAAATTATTACCTAAGAAAACGATTTTTGTTAATGAAAATTTTTCACAGAGATGTATTCCATAAAATTCTATAGCCAAAAAACATATCAAAAGATAAAAAAATGCATATATCAAAACAAATCCATTAATAAGTTTAATAAACAATATTATAAGCATGCTAGCAAATAATAATATAGGTATGCTTCGAATGTATATTATGGAAATAATAACTAAAAAGCTAATTGATCAATTATAAAATAAAATGATCAATTATGCAAGCAAATTGCACTACTTTTTATTTAATTAAATAAATTTTGTTTTTTTGTGAAATCAATTTACACTTACTTTTGATTATTTAATTAATAAATTTTCAATAATTTGAATTATTTTATGTAAGCAAATCGAGCTACTTTTAAATTATTTAATTTATACTTTGCTAGCGAGCTCTGCTAGGCTCGGTTCCCTTTTCTTCTTCTTGTCTCCACCGAAGTGCCACCACTTCTTGGCCCATTTTCCCTCAACATTTTCGCGCAGAATTTCGATGAATTTCGCTGATTCTTTGCCCATGAACAGTGATCGAAGCCCGTTGATCAACCCGGTTTCGAAATATATGTTGTATTGGTAGATTTTCATGCTCTTTGTCCATTCCTTAAAAATTTAAAGCAATAATTATTTTTTATATTTTGCCAACTTGAAAAAAAGAAGAAAGTAGAAATCAATACTTATTCTGCTATATAAATATGAAAATCATTGGGAATCAAATGTTTTCGAGACTTACTAAGATATTTTGTTTAAGCTAATCGTTGTCTTGTTCTCAATTTAGTAATGTACATACCAAGCATGATACCTTTATTTCGCGGTAATTAATACATATACACAGGATCGGACCAATAGCAGATACCGTATGCTCAACAGCATATACCGTATGTTCTCACTTTATTTATTGTATATACCAAGCATAACACCTTTATTTTAATACATAGGATCGGATTAATATTACATACCGTATTTTCTGTAATGAGATAACCCCCCAGCAGGAGTCTTATTTTTTCGACCCCCCTCCAGAGAGGGGGGGGGTCATTAGAGGGTTTTTTGCAATCATTACTGGAACTACAGTAATATACCCAATTCTTTTTTCCATTCATCGGGGCTCCAACAAATTTGTACCGCTATAGTTAGCCGAATAGTGTTGTTCTAATTTTTGCTCTTTTTTTAATTCATATAGAAATAAAAAGCTGAATGTAAAAAAAATTATACTTTGATATCGAGCTGTTATTGTGATTTTGTTGTTAAGATTTATATATTACTTACTGTCGGGAAACTGACGGGCTCATCAAACTGTGCTAGTGGGTCATCAATAGCAGAAGTTCCAGCCTTCTTCTGCGTCTTTTTGTGCGTTGCGTCATCGGAACTCGACGTTCCCGCCCTTTTCTGCGCTTCTTGACGTTCTTTGTATGTCTTGTGCACGAACTCCTTTTGCAGGGCCACCATCTGCTCCATGAACAGAAGATGCGTCAGCACTTTGGCCGCCTTATCACCGCGTTCCAACGTCTTTTGCATGCGTATTTTGGCATTGACATCTGTGGATTTATCAATTTTGCTCCTCAAGTCGTCTATCAAACGCTGAAATTTTATAAATGTCATCCATGGAAAATAATGCTAAAAAATTAATTTTGGGAAAAAAGCTAATTATGGCACTACCACAAAGTAATTTCGGTACTTCTGCAGTTTATATATACAATTTTTTTTCAAAATTTTATAAAAAAATATTTTTTTATTAATTTGATCAATTAAAAAGGAAACACAAAAAGATTTCAATATTCACGATTTATTCTTGAGTAAATCTGAAGACAATTTCGAGAAATAGCAAAGCTACTGCAAATTCCTTTTTTTATAAAATATTTTTTTGGAAATTGAAAAAAATTGGTTTTGTAAACCGCACAAATATAATAATTTCTGGCTTACCGGTTACTTACAATTTAGCTTTGTTAGCATAAAGACATTTAGGAACCAAAATATTCACCACATCCACGACNAATTTTGCTCCTCAAGTCGTCTATCAAACGCTGAAATTTTATAAATGTCATCCATGGAAAATAATGCTAAAAAATTAATTTTGGGAAAAAAGCTAATTATGGCACTACCACAAAGTAATTTCGGTACTTCTGCAGTTTATATATACAATTTTTTTTTCAAAATTTTATAAAAAAATATTTTTTTATTAATTTGATCAATTAAAAAGGAAACACAAAAAGATTTCAATATTCACGATTTATTCTTGAGTAAATCTGAAGACAATTTCGAGAAATAGCTAAGCTACTGCAAATTCCTTTTTTTATAAAATATTTTTTTGGAAATTGAAAAAAAATTGGTTTTGTAAACCGCACAAATATAATAATTTCTGGCTTACGAATTAAGGATGAAAAAATTCCGGTTACTTACAATTTAGCTTTGTTAGCATAAAGACATTTAGGAACCAAAATATTCACCACATCCACGACTGCGTCAAGTTGACGCGTCGTTGCTTTAGCGTTTTGTTGCGTTTCCCCGTCCGATTTGCGTTTCGAATCGTCACGCAGCTCTTGCCATAATGTGATCTCTTCGATTCGATCCGTAATCTGTCATAAATAAAAAAGGGAAAATTATCAAAAAAAAAATTTTATGATATAAAATGGTTAATTTTGAGAAAATCATAAATATTTAATAATATGACCTCCTTGATCAGGCCGCGCACAATCTCCCCCTCACTATAAGACAGCGGTTTGATTTTGTTGAAAGTTCCCTCGACCATTTCCTCGATCAAAATCTCGGAAAATCCAACGATAAATTTTGCGTAAAATTTGGCAAATTCCATAAATGATTTGGGCGCGATGGCCTTCTGCTTCTCTGCTCGCGTCAGAATGTCTTAATGCGTCAAATTTGGATTAAATGCACAGAAAAATATGGTTCAGAAGAATCACAGTTACACTAATGCTAACATAGGAAAATAAATATGAAGAAAATTTACGTGATCTGATAAAAACCTCATTAAAAGTGATTATCACCCTTATAAATTTGTTATCAAAAATAAAAAATTGACTACAATTACAAATGAATAAAAAAATAATCAATCTACAGTTGAAATAGGTTCAGAGAAAAAATCTAACAAATTGAAAAATAAAATTTATAAATAAATAATATAATTATTAATCGTTCCATAAATGCTTTGCCAGTTTTGGACAAATGAATCTACATCAGTCCACAGGTTCCAGCCCAATCCCTAGGGTCTATTATTGCTTTTCTAGCTAGTAAAATGTCGAAATTCGCATCATTCATAACAATTTCCTAGGAATGATTCAACTATAACAAGGAGCCTCCGATCAAATCTTTGGAAAATAGCAGCTAATTCGCAAAAAAATTTCGGTTACCCGACATTCGGGGGATCCGATATTGTGGGACCAAGTGCTATAAGTCGGTTTAAACAGAACCTGAAGAAAGCATTTTCTGTCAAAAATAGAGCATAAAATTAGCTAAATATAAAAAGGAGCCCAAGCCCATTTTAATCGGGCACCATTTTAATCCGCTGCAAAAAAAAGTTATGGCCAAAATATCACTACTTTTCAAACTTCGGCCAAAGTATGGCCATGTATTATGACCATAACTTGCTTTATAGTGGGCTAAATTAAACGGGCTTAGGCTCATTGTATAGCGAATTTTTGCTCTATTTTTGATAACAAAATATTTCTCCAGGTTCTGTTTGAACCTAGTTACACCAAATGTCAGGTCCCCAAATGTCTCACCACGTAAAATTCATATAACTAATTCCCAACTTAAGTCTCGTTGGAAAAGCTTCCATTTTGAGAGAGCTGATTAAACTGACTTCAACGGGTTTTATTTTAAAAAATTACCGAAAATGCTTTTGGTCCCACTGTGCAAGCTGGTAGCAAATTTGATAGCCATCCTGGCCATGAACGGCAACGAGTCGAATCCCTTCGGCTTTTTGTCGTCTTTCTGCTCCGTTTCGTCCTCTTTCTTCTCTGGATTGGCGGCTTTGTATCCCTTGTAGAATTCGTCAAACTCGGTCAAGGATTGGCTGATGGCCAGCTTTATCCGGTTGATCTCGTAGTGCTGATCAGCTCTGAGCACAATGCCATGGTTGCCAGGGTCCACACAGTTGATGGGTTGTAGGGACAACAGCGAAAAAATGACTGAAATGGGAATGCCAAATGGCTAATTGACGAAAAATCTAAAAAAAAATCCGAGGAAATGTCGTGCCATTATCATTTAAAAAATAAAATCTCGAAAAAACGGGCTCTAATCCAGTTTAGGGGTCGGTCCAATAGTACTTTTAAGAATCAATGAATTTAAAGGGTACGATGAACCTTTTGGGTTTAAATAAAAAAATTAGAAGTCCAATTAATATTTAAATATTCTGTGGTCGCTAGAGCAAGATCAATTTAAATACATTTTTACGGTCGAGCGAGAACTTTGAAACGTAAAGCATTGTTTGACTGTGAGTTGTAAATCATTGTTCAAACGAAACCTAGAGAAATAAGCTTGGTGTTAAAAAATAGCACTATAAATTAGCTACAAAATGAGCCTAAGTTCATCCGAATTAGTCTTGTCTAAAAAAAATTATGGCCAAAACAATCACTCGTATCAGCCAATTTACAAAAAATGCTCGCACGAATGATTACTTTGTCCATAATTTTTTTAGAAAAGGTTCGGATGGCTTGGGTTTATTTTCTAGATAATAATTATCTATCTTTTCACACCAAATGAGTTTCTCTAGGTTTCTTTTGGATTGAGTTATAATTATAACTCAAACTGTACTTTTCGTTTCAAAGTTCTCGCTCGACCGCAAAAATGGATTTAAATTGATCTTGCTCTAGTGGCCGCAGAATACTTCGTAACTTTAAAAAAAGACCAAAATTCAGAAGGCTAAAAATGCAGACGAATTTGTCTAATCTTTAGGTTTTTCGAATTTCCTTGAAAAGTTCGACGTTTGATAATAATCACAGAGATATATGTAATAATCACAGAGGTATGATTTTCGAATTTCGAATAATTTTAGAAATATTCATAGTAATTGAAATCCTAATAAATTAGACACATTTTCTATTTTTATTTGCTTTAAAATTTTGTCTTAGCCTGATTTAGAAGAATTTTATAGTGGTTAAAAAAACCTTTGGCTGGATCCTATATCACTATTGAAAATTCAAAAAAGGTTCAAATTTTAAGAAAATTCCGAAAAGCTCTTAATTTTAAAAGAAACTGACCAAATGCCAACATTTGCCATGCCATCATTGAATCCATGTAATAATCACAGAGGATTATTTTTAGTTTAAATTTAAATTAGAAAAAATAATTTTTATACCCGAATAAAAAAATTTTTTAATTCATATAATGATTAGGATATGGAGGCTAACAACCTTATTGATTACAAAATTAAAAAAATCAGTCGACTAATTAATTTAATCTTTCCAACAATTTATTAGCCTTACAAATGAATCTCGAAAAAATAAATGTTTATAACAAATCAATTTTTATTGAATATAAATACATTATAAGCTTTTGTCTTATTAGAATTAAAATAATAAGTAGAGCTTGAAAATTCACAATTTTGATACCATTGAAACGATTTTTCTATTGAGATTAGAGAAATTTGTTTATCTATGTATTTAAATGGAAAAAAAACAGAGTAAATCATGGTCCAATTATGAAACAAATCACAATTAAAAATTCTAGGCTGAATATGAACCTAATGTAGGCTTTTTGGTTAGCAAAATATTTGTGTAAAATTTTTTATAAATACTAATAATTTTATTATTATTATTATTATTATTATTATGATTGTAATTTAGAGTGGGAAAGCTCACCATCATAATCTATTTTTAGGCAAATGGTTGGCTTTTTTGCATGCAAATTTCATTTATTACTTATTCCAATGCATCTTTAATGGTACGGACAAAATCCAAAAATATTCCCTAATATTATGTTCTCTAATTTGAAAAGCATCACATTTTACAAAATAATCGATTGTAACTTATGGAACAATACGATACAAGTAATTCAATTTTGCATTCTTAATTCAAAAATCTGAAATTGATTTATTGGATAACAAGCGTACAAGTGAGTGAACATGGAGATGATTAAATGATCATGGGGCCAATTAAGAAAATAAAATTATGAAAAAAGAACATGATAGAAAAACATGAAAAATTGGTGTTTTTTATTAAGTATTTAATTGGTAGAAAAAAATTTTTAAATGGAACGAGATTTTTTAATTCTTTCCATTTTTATTAATTTTTTGAAATTTTTAAATCCATCAATTTATTTCAATCTTCAAATTACAGTCAATTAATTCTTTATTTTTTAATATGATTTCAATAGGTTTATCCATCTAAAATTTAGTAAACCTCGAAAGTTGAAAAAATGGACAAAACGAATCCTAATATCAATTTTATATATGTAATTTTATTTAATTTATTTATTATTTATTTTCCAATTTTCGCCGATTCTCGATATTTGCTATCTTTACTAAATTTCCAAATGCAAATAATTTTTATACGAAATGCCAAAATGAGAGAACAATGTGCTACAATGATAAAAAAAAATTTGAAAAATAAAGAGATTTCCAAGGAAATAGCATCAATGATAAGGCGATATTTTTGGGGAAAAATGTGAAAATAAATGCGTGATAATGATAAAAGATGAGAATTTTTTCCGGGATAAATAATAAAACTTATTTGACCGTTCAGCATCGTCCAAACATACCAGAAACCACAACTGTTGTCCCTGTAAAAAAGTTAATGAAATTTTTTTTTATCAAAATTTTGAAAAAATTTAAATTGAGCCAAAATAGACAATTCCTAAGCAAAGCATCCAAATTCTCAAAAATTTCTGTCTGTTTTGCCCATTATGAATTTTGCGATCTTTAAAAGAATTTTAGGCGATTTTTGGCAATTTAATAAATTGGCATCTAACCCCCTCCCTAATTGTAAGTAACTTCGTAAAACCCAAGTCTAACCCCCTTGCGCATGTATGATTTACTATATTAGTAAATACTATTTTTGCGCATATATAATTGTTATAAAAGGACTAATCTGATAATAAATAGGCAAAAAAAATCAAAAATAAAATCGGTTGAACAATAACAAAAGATAAAAATATAACCCAATAATTTTTAAGATATTCTACCAAAATGTCTAACCCTTGTTCGATGCTGATTACCACCAAGAAAAGAGCTTTTTGATGCCAGATGCAATGCCCGATGCAACCGATTTGACGGCAGAAACAGCCGACGACGCAACCGTTTTGGCGGCAGACGCAACGCAAGAAGCAACCTTCTTGGCGCCATTGATGAGACTGTTAAAATGAAAAATACTTATATTAAGGACGTGTTGGGTTTAAAACTCACTTTGGCCAAATTGTAAAAGTAAAAAACATATATTGAATTTTATGCTCTGCCCTTTGATCATTTTAACTTTCGAATTTTTTCAAAAAAAATCTTTAGTTTTCGAAAAAAGTTTTTATGGGTGTATGAAATTTTATTTTTTTGCATCACCCCCAAAACCAAAAGTCCACGAGGTAATAATGCAGTTTGTTGCCCCCCTTTTTTTAAATTGTCAAAAATTGTAAAATTGCCTGTAAATAATATCCCTGGGGTAGTTTTTGACGCTGAATCCGATTCTGAGGTCCACTTTGATGTAATGCGTCACTTGACGCCACTTTTTGACGCTGACGTCAAAAATTATAATTTTTGAAAAATCATTTAAAAAGACTTTCCTAGGGTAGTTTTTGACGCTGAATCCAATTATGACATTCATTTTGACGTATTGCATCGTCTGACGCCACCCTTTGATAGTATTTGCAGCGCCATGCTCCATGACGTCTGACGTCTTTTTGACGGCAGCGTCAAAAAGTGGCGTCAAGTGACGCATTACATCAGNTAGTGATTTTTGTTAATTTAATTTTTGAAATTTTTAATCGCGAAGTGTACGGGTCGTGAACTGTCCCCTAGGACACTTCGCTCATCAGCAGAGTAGCTGCCGGAACAGCTGGTTTCACCCCCGCGCTATAAAAATGATCATAACTTTTTTCAGGTAAAACATAGAGAAGTGAGTTTGGTGTTAAAAGATAGCTCTAAATGTCTGCTATAAGCTTGCAAGAACAGCTAGCCTATTTGGCCAAATATAAAAAAAGTTTTGGCCAAGTTAAGCCATAAAATCATGGTTTTGGCCAATGGTCTTGCCATAACTTTTTTCTACTTGGCTAAATCGGTTAGTTGTTCTTGCAAGTTTATAGCAGACATTTAGGGCTATCTTTTGATATCAAAATCACTTCTTTATGTTTAACCTGAAAAAATTATGATCATTTTATGATCATATTTCTAACGCAGGGGTGAAACCGCGGGGGTGAAACCAGGTGCACCGAGTAACTGCACCCTCTAAATACTTGTTTTAACGCAAAAAAGACCAAATTTCTTTGAGAAAAGCAACCAAATTCGTAAAAAAAAATTCCACGGTGGGCGGCGCTGTAAACAAAACAAATTACCCATTCCGACCCCCCCCCCTACCTTCCTATTTCATAAAACTTAACCCTTAACCCGACCACCGACTTCCCTCGTAAAAATTTTAGTTGACACCCTTTTTTACATGTCCAATATGCCAATATACCGGTAAAACCACTCACGTTTCCTTGTTGATGACCACTTCGAAGCCACCCTCCGTGCCGTCCTCCGACTTCTTCTTCCACCACAATCTGAGGCCGTCGGTGCCGGCTCGGAAGCCAAGGTTGTGGCTCTTCAGCTTGCAACTTGCTCCAACGTTGAGATTTCCCGGGCCAAAATCGCCTTCGACGCCAACCCCGTATCCATTGTACTCGGCGCCAACCTTGCCACCGCATCGACCATCCAACTAAAATTATAGCTTAAAAATTTATATGTGATATAACTTCAAAAAAAAATTTTTTTGGATATTATCCTAAAAAAATAGGCGTATTCTGCGGCCGCCAGAGCAAGGCCGAATTGCATGATCTCCATAGCTTGAATGTGTTTATTAAAACGAAAAGCATTGTTTGAATTATAACTCGGTTCAAATGGAACCTAGAGAAATTATTTTTATGTGAAAAGCTTTCTAAAAAAAAAGAAAAGAAAAGCTGGCCATAACTTTCTAATTAAAGTTATGGCCAAAATAATCATCCGTGCCAGCACTTTTTTGTTAACTGGCCTATTAGACTGGGCCAATTCGGATGAGCTTATGCTCAACGGTTAGCTAACAATTAGTTCTATCTTTTCACATCAAAATCATTTATCTAGGTCCCATTTGAACCGAGTTATAATCCAAACAATGCTTTTCGTTTCAATAAACACATTCAAGCTATGGAGATCATGCAATTCGGCCTTGCTCTAACGGCCACAGTATACAACATTTACGGCCCTGATATTTGCAGTCCATTCGTTTTATAATTAGGTCCAAATAAAGTCTAGAGAAATTTTGTTGGTGTCAAAAAAAAATTGAGCAAAAAATTATATATAAAATGAGCTTAACTCCCAAACGAATTGGTCCATTATGAGCTTTCAAATTCCAACGCTAAAATTTGCTAGAAATAATTTTTGTGTGAAAATAGTTTTGATTTTTGAACTAGGTATATGTGCGTAATCATTGAAAAATTTTAGGTTGGAACCCCGTTTTGTACTGAAATGGAGTTGATAGACCAAAAACATATAATAATTATATCAAAAAATAAAAACCGCCGCATAGGCCAATTTGGCCAAAAAAAAATTTTTTACACTTTTTAAGTCAAAAGTATAAAAAGCAAACTTGTGCAAAATTTTCTTCTCTATTTTCAGGTGATTTTATTTTTTCCAGAATTCGACCAAAAAATTCGAAATTTTCATGAAAAACCCTATTTTTCAATATTCGAACGAATTTTGAAAACCAAATGCATAACACTGCTTTTTACACTTTCGGCCCAATAAATTAAAAAAAAAATTTGGCCAGATTGGCCCAAGTGGCGGTTTTTAACGCACCGGCGCCGTTTAGGACGTTAAAAATTGGCCCACCTTGAAACCATTCTTTCCTTTGCTAAAACCAACGTACGCGTCGCCATAAGCACTGAAACCTCCCTTCGTGAAACGAGCATCTATTCCAACCTTTGCCTTCATTTCTGTAAAAGATATCTTTTATTGTAATTTTTACCTATTAGACAAATTAGGCTCTTAGATTCCATAGAAGAATAATTTTTAGAAAAAAATATCGAGGTAGATTTTTTTGTAGTTCCATTATTTATCGAGAAAAAAAATCGAGCACTTTTTCCAACTTAAATAAGGGTAGTTGTAAAGCTAATCTAATACTTTATACTGATTAATAAAAAATATGTAGAGGTATTAAAAATTCGAATTTTCTCAGGATTTAAATTGTAACCTAGTTTTTTAAGTGGAAAGAATACCCGAAAATATTTTCAAAAATCTGTAGATTTAAACTGTTGCTCAAGTTAAGGGAGCCGCCAAGTGAGGGTGCGGGTGGGGCTGGGCTGTGAGACTTTAGCTCGCTTATTGTCAACCCTTTGAAATCCTTTTTTTGCTCGTCAGTAATCCCCAAGTTTAGCCCCACTATATTTTTTTCTGATGG
>LDKF01001435.1:3832-37614 GCA_001026735.1 Rotylenchulus reniformis
CAAAATTTCACCGGAGGGCGGGATAAGAAAAATTATTAAATAATAAAATTATCATCAAATTCCCATCGATTAATCACAAAAAGGCCATCTCCTCGGATGCCTTCCACCGCCCTTCCGGTCCGGTTCTGAAATGGATTTAGATGGCATTAGTACATAAAAAGGGTCAATTTGTCCTACTTCTCAGAAAAATTTGTACCTAAAACACAAAAAAAACCGGAAATATTTCTCTTTTTTATATTAATTTTTCCAAAAAAGTACGAATCTTTTATTTTCTCGCAATTTTCAGCTATTTTTTGAAAGAAATCCGAAAAGTTTTACGCCAAAAAACTAAGAAAAAATTTTCTACAAATTTTTATCTTTAATAGAACTCTCTGTTAAAAAAAGTTTGTTGGGCAAATTGTCCGTTTTTAATTCCTCCTATGCATCCTATGCAGCACCTTATGTCAGGCTCGTACCCAGGGGGTCCGGTCTCCCCCGAAATGTCAAGACCAAAAAATCAAAAGATTGATTTTTTTCGAAGGTTTGTGAGGGGGGAAAGATGAGGACCAAAAAACCCTAAATTTTTCTTTAGAAAGGCCTAAATTTTCAAAATTTTCCCCGGCGGCCCCTATGGGCTTGCCTTCTGCTGCCCACATCCTTAGGCGTCTTCGATGTCCTCTTGCGGTCCTGCTTCCGCCAATTCGACGGCACTCGACCCCGACGCCGTCTTGTGCATGGACTTATCATATACGTCCTGCAGACCACGCTACCAAAAAAACCAAAAACTACGAAGAAAAGACCCAAGTTCCTAAAGGAAATTCATTAATTTACAAAAAATTCCTGGCGGCCCCTATCTGGGCCTCTGCATTGGCATTGGCAAGGTGGCATTGCCCTCTTTGAAGGCTATTAGTCACAGAATTTCTAACCCATACTAGATAAATAACATTAATTTCTTTAATTTCTTGTTTATTTTTTGTTTATTTATTTAATAGCATGATTGGTGTGTTTTTTCAAGTTGATTGTAAATCTGTATTAATATTTATTATAGATCAAAAATCTTCCTAAAAATTTTATTGGAAGTTCAATGTAACCCTTTATGAGTTATTAAAAAGAATAATAAACTAGGTATTTTGTATTAAGGATTTAAGATGTAAATTACAATAATTTATAATAAGATTAAATACATCCTACGGAAAGAATCCTAAGAAGTGAGAATTAAGTATCGAAAAGAACCTATGAATAGAAAAGATCAAATCTAGTTATAGCAGATCTAAAAAAAAATTTATCGCGGATGAATGGTATTAGAAAAATAAACTTTTCTTTATCTCTAAAAAATCATGAAAAAAGCATTAAGAATGGATGTTTTTATTTTACAAAAAACCTTTGTGTATTAGTGACAAGTAACCATAGAAGGAATCTTTTTGTCCGGGAATGAATTGTCGCTAATTTTGTTTGGTACGAAATATCGTAAAAATTTGTTGCCAAATTCTCCAGGAGCCATTTTCCGGGGTGGTGGTAAAAATGGGACCCAAACCTTGCACAATACCTTGATGTAATCCATGGCATCGCGCAGTTTGCGCAAGATGCCCTTATGGTCTTTCCCGTGCCCCTTCTCCTTCATCTGCCCGATAAGCTCCACAACTTCCTGAATAAACTCATTGGTTAATGATGCTCAGGAAACAAATTTTTCCGAGACTAAAGAACCGAGACAACCCCAAAACCAAATTTGGGGACCGAAGTTTGGGGACAAAAACCTGGTAACTTGAATAATATTAAAGTGAGGTAGACCAAAAATTTCATTAGTTACGTGTAGAATTTTATGCTTATTTTTTGGTAAAAAATTAAACATTTGGACATTCCTGTAAAGAATCAATTTTTTTCATAAATTTCAAAAAAAATCTAAATTTTTCAAAGGAATTCGAAAAAATAGACAAAAAAGTCAGATATAATTTTTTTCTTTTATTATTTTATAAAGTTTCATTCAATTCTCAAGTTTCTTCCCCAAATTTCTAACTGCGATTCGAGCAGGTTCACTCGACGCAACGGTGACAGGTTGCTAAGAAAAATGCCAAGGTGGCAATTTTAATCGCAAAATTTTGATTTAAAATTAATTTTTCCAAAAACTTCCCATGCGAAAAATATGCAGGAAACTTTTCTGGAATTTTTTGGACTAAAATATTTTTCAGATTTTTCGGGAAATCATGATTTCTAGAGTTTTTGCATTTTTTCGAAAAATGATTATTGAATATCATCACGACTTTTCCTCCCAACATTGAGAAATTTTCTGCACATTTTTGCCTTTGCAAGTTTTCCCAAAGTGAATTTATGGTTTTCCAGAGTTAAGATCCAGGACAGAGACGCAAAAAACGAGAAATTTTTCAACTAGAGAGCCGAGATTCTAGAGCAGTGTTTTTGGGAAAGTTAATGGCGGGAAGCTAATATTGTAATTGTAACCCTTTGAATTTGTGGGTTTTTATTCATTTAATTTTTTCATTTAATTTTTGCTTTTTTTCATTTAATTTTGCATCGGTCCCTTTATTTTTTTTCTTTGAAGAAATCGAGGAAATTATTTGAAAGTCTAAAATTTCCAAATTTTCTCCGGCGTTCCCTATCGCGACAACCGGCACATCATGCATGATTTTTTTTCAAAATTTCACCCAAAAACCACATTTTATGGCACATACACTATACCTGTTGTTTTTTAACCTTTCTTTTTGAGTAACATTTATAACATGGGTTTTTAAAAAATAGGCTTAAGTAGGAGAAAGTATAAAGTACGAGATGCGAGCTTTTTGGGTGGTACGAGTACGAAGTACGAGGGCACAAAAATCGTGGTACGAAGTACGAATACGAGTATGAGCAAAATACGGAAGGCACAACACTGCGGCTCTAGTCCAGTTTAGGGGTCCCAAGGACTTTTATGGGTCCAATGCATTTTTAGGGTCCAAAAATTTTTTAGGGGTTCCATGGACTTTTAAGGGTCCAATCATATCTTCATTTTTTCGATTTTCCGAATACCTGAAGAATTCGAATTTTTTCTCTTGTACTAAGCAATTGTACTAAAAATATATTAAAAAGTCGAACTTCTTAGTTAGAGGAATCAAAAAGTTAAAAAAAAACAACTAATTCAGGCAAAGGCCAAAAAAATTGACATCTTTTTCTCTGCTTATGAATACAACTGGGTGTTCGGAATGTCGTTCGAATAAACGAATCATTCAATTCAGTTTTGTGTTCCTTTCGACAAAAAAGTACATACCTACCCAACTCGAGGGATTGGGCTCCTAAAAATTCATTGGACCCTTAAAAATTTGATTGGACCCCTAAAAGTTTATTGGACCCCTAAAGGTCCATGGGACCCCTAAACTGGACTAGAGCCCAATACTGCTCTCGAGCGCATCACTGACCTGGCGAGTCACTGCTTTATCGTCGTTCTTGTCACACAACACTATCAAAGTCTTCATCCCCCACTTCATCAGTTCCTTCACAGTTAAAAAGAAAAGAATTTTAGACCATTTTGGCGCTGTCCTTTGTTACTGTCTTGTTCTTGCAAAAGTAGCCTTGCGCTGCGTCGGCGCAGACAGGTTGGGCAAGTTTCGCATCTTTACCGCAGACCCGGGTGTTCCCTTCCTCGGCGGTGATTCGGCCTTTGATGCAAATGTCGTTGTGTTTTTTGATTTTTCTGTGGTATTCCTCCCCCTCGACGCAGACCAAACCGTTCCCTCCTTCGACCCTGATCTCGCCTTCGTCTTCGGTGCAGGTCCCGTTTCCTGAGCAGTTTTTGCCGGCGCAATCCGGGGCTCCGGTGCAGACCTTGCCATAAGCCCAACCGGCACAGAGCTTTGGTGCCGCAGAGTGAGGAGTAACCCCCTCCGGTGTCTGCAATGCCTGTCAAAATTTATCTCTCATTCACAAAAAACCTTCGGAACAACCAAAGTTAAGCTTTCATGCCAACACCGTATTTTACAAAATTTCAGATTCCAATTCCCCCTTTAAGGGGAATTATATTGGAGGAGGGAGTAAACTAAACAAATACCCGATTTAACATAAAATTTTGAAATTTTAAAGCAATTCTGAATTTTCCCTATATGTATAATATTCCATCTTTTTGATTTTTTCAAAAAATTTTAAATAAAATTTTTTCCTTCATAGAGAGGGGAGATGAGTGCTTAATAGAGGGTAGGTGGGTGCTTAAAACCTTCATAGAGGGGAGGTGGGTGCTTAAAATTAGGTAATAGACAGGGTGCACAGAAAATTTTATCAAACAGCTTCAAAAAAAGACTGAAAAATCTGGCAAAATAGCAAAAAAACCTGATATCTTCATGGCAACTTTTTAAAGGAATAAAATGCTAATAATCGTTTATTTCCTTTCATAAATATTTTTAACCAGTTTTTGTAATATCCAGATCATTTTGTGACAGAAATACGTGGCCGTAAATGTCGCATTGTCTGTGCCGTAAATGTAGCATAACCGTTCTGTTTACCCGGATGCTATGTGATTTCCTGAAAATGTGCAAAAATTCAATTTATCCTTTAAACTTTTTTAAAGTATGCTAGACCAAAACTTCCAGCGACAAAGTTGTACAGAATTTTATACTCTTTCTTATAGTACAATTTTTTTCAAATTTGAACAAAAATATCGAAAAATTCGGTTTTTTGACTTTTTCACCATTTTTGTTCGAAATTTGAAAAAAATTTATACCTAAATATAGAGCATAAAATTCTGTACAACTTTGTCGCTGGATTTGGCCTAGCAAGCTTGAAAAGTTTTTAAAGGATAAATTAATACATAATTGCACTTTTTGAGGAAATGTCCCACCACGGTTTACCCGATGCAACGGTGCCGGATCGTTAATGAAAAAGCCGACCTGGCAATGCTAATCATTTTTGAAATCACTTAAGCGAATAAGCAAAATTATGCAAAAAATTTAATCAATTTTTTGGTGGCCTAAAAACTTTTACGAGATTCGTAATCATATCGGAATTTTTTTACGACCCAGCACCGACAGAACTACTTCCTGTCTTAACCCTTTCGCTCAATCCTGTTTTTTAATTTTTGAATCCTGGCTACTGATTCGCTTCGCACCACCGTAAAGAGACATTTGAGATGGTGCTTGACTCGAGACTCAAGTGGCACCCTTTTTTTCTAAAAATCCGTCTATATAAAATTTTTCGAAAACTAAAAATTATCGTAAAAACTAAGGCCTATGAAAATTTTCAAAAAAAAAGATGTTTTTTTCGAAAGTCGAATTTTTTCAACTTTTTTACAGCGACTTGGCGAATTTTTTCAAAATTTTATGAATTTTTTGTTTGTTTTTTAAATTTTCATAAGGACGTTGTTTTTTGAATTTTTTTTTGGGTTTTCGAAATTTTTCTATGACCTAGGCTATTAGAATTTTTTAATGCCCAAGTGATCAGCTTCCTCTCGAAACTGACTTCACGCGTGACATCGCCGTCCTTGTTCTTGTCCTCCACCTTCACCAAGGAGGCCATCCCACTCTTGACCATCTCCAGTGCTTGGTGCTTGTCCACTTTGCCCGTCGACGTTTCGGACAACATCAGCTTAAAAGGTAACCTTTTCGTGCAACAGGGGTGGGGGGTCACTATGGTGTGGCCATATGGTGATAATAAATTGGTCATAACTTTTTTTTGAAAAGACAAATTTTTCAGATCTTGGTATGAATAGATAGCCCTGAATGTCTGCTACAAAAAAGCAAAAACCACTACCAGAATTGGCCAGGTAGAAAAAAAAGTTATGGCTAGATCTCTGACAAAACTACGATTTTATGGCTTAATTTGGCCATAATTTTTTTTCTACTTGGCCAATCCTGATGGTGGTTTTGCATTTTTGTAGCAAACATTCAGGGCTCTCTATTAATATCAAGATATGGAAAATATGTCTTTTCAGTAAAAAGTTATGACCACTTTATTATCGCTGACGCCATAGTGGCCCAGTCCGTGCAACAGGAGTTTAGAAGAATCAGTATTTTTGCAGCTTGTATCCCAGATGAGGGTCTAATATATGTATAATTACGTAATTGTATAATAAATTATATGATGTAAAAATGGGACATATTAGCAAAAAACATTTCTACTAGATTAATTATATACACAATTATCAGTTAGATGATATGATATAATGCATGATAAAAAATTTAAAGAAATTTTAATCAAAAAATTATTTATAAATCAGTAATTAATTTAAAATTTTGATTTGGGCGTGATCGGGACGGAACCGGGAAACCAAAGTCCCGGTCCCGGTTTGAAAAAGAGAAAAATAAATTTTGAAAAATATGTTGCCAAAAAATTAGCAAATTTCTGAATAAAATATTTTTGTTAGAGTTCAATTCAATTTCAAAATTTTGTGATCGGGGATTGTTTTTTACGAAAAATTTCACTGCGCTAGGATTGAGAAAAATTTTAATCACGGCTCCTTGATCTTTTCTTAGGTCTACAAATTTATCTTAACTTTTTAAGATAATCATTCCTGGTTTTGCTAGTCCCGGACCCGTTTTCTGCCAAAAGTCCCGGCCCTGCCAAATCCATATTTTTGGCTCTCGCGCGGGATACAAACTATAGATGTACCGGATTATACCAGTTTAGCGCTGCCCTGCGACGCTTCCGTCTTGTTCGTGCATACCGTGCCTTCCCCTACATCGGCACAGGCAGATCGGTCTTCCTTTGCTTTGGCGCAGAATCGATATAGGCAGTCACCTTCCGGCGGATAGGCGCAGACGCGGCCATGCTCTTTCTCGGCGCTGATCCGGCCGGTGGCGCACTCCGTATAGAATTCACCATGCCCTGGTACTTCTTCACGAAAACCGCTTTTCTCTCCTTCGGCACATACGCGGCCATCCCCTCCTTCAGCGCTGACCCAGCCTTCGTTGCAGAACTCGTCGTCACTCGCAGAAATGCAGCCTTTTTGTTTCTTGACTCTGGCGCAGACCTTGCCTTTCCCTGTGGCGGCGCACACCCGGACACTAAGCCCATCCGTCAGCTTCGGTTGTACGGTAGTAGTTCCCTCCGTCGGCTTCGGGTGTACGGTAGTAGTCCCCTCCGTCTTCTTCGGTTGTACGGTAGTAGCCCCCTCCGTTTTCTTCGGTTGTACTGTAGTAGTTCCCTCCGTCCACTCTGATTGTTCCTGCCAAATTTATCCTTTGTTATAAAAGGAAAAAATTTCGGAACAGGAAAGAATTATACCATATACACCGTATTTATCTAATAAAATCCAGAAACTTCTATTTTCAACCCAATCCATTGAGGGGATTTCTATTTGAGATAGGTTTCTATTAGGGAACGAAGCTAAATAAAAAACTCGATATAAAATTAAAATCGCGAAACAAGCTAAAAAATATTCGATATCTATATAATGCTTTATAATTGGTAGAGTCAATTTTTATATGCAAAGATTTCTCAAAATAAAAAAAATATGCGCAAAACATACATAAATTTTCTGCGAAATCTGACAAGAGATAAAAATGCTAAAATTTTGCCTAAAAATTAATTCTTTATAATTAAAGTGGTTGTTTGCTTATTTATAACCTTTTCAGGACAAAAAATAAAATTCCAAAAAAATCAGTTTTCTCCACCCCCACCCCCTCCCTCCAAACAAAAAAAATGAGAAAAATACCATTTTTTCAATTTCGATTATCGAACTGGAACTTTTAGAAATTTTCTTCGAGTCAATATTTTTCGCCATTTTAAGGTTTGTTTTTCAAAAAATTAGTACAAAAATTAGAAAATATGCTTAAAAATGCAAAAATAGGTATGCGCTGAAATTTTCCAAAAATGCCCAAAATATGCGAAAAAAACTCAAAAATATGCAGTTAGAAAACAATAGGAAGAAAAAGAACTCGGTGGGAATACGAAACCAAAAGAACAATACTTTCACTTCACTAAAATATTTATTTCGGGAAGGGACACAATTAATATTTTTAGCGTCGGAGCAAAAGTGAATGAATGGAATGCACGGGGGAACAAATCGAGTCAACTAATCGATAATTAGGTCACTACGCCAAACGAGAGAAATAACAATTTCAAAGGGAGAGGGAATGATCATTTTAAAAGACAAACGAATATAAGGTCATATTTTGGGATCATATTTTGGAGTCAAAGTACTACATCCCTCCCGCATCAAGTGAGGCGTCCCTGCCGAAAAAATCAACAAGAATGAGAAACCCGGGATTGGTACGCATCCCGCCATACCAAAAGGGGTGTTCAAAACAGGCATCTAGCGGTGACGGGGGCGAGAGTAGGGACGGGGAGGCTGATCACGGTTCGGCGAACGACGAGACGAAGTTGCAACATAAGGATGGGCATGAAGACGAGCGGAACTGGTCGAGCGGTCACGGCGTGGTACTCGGCTGGCCGACTGGTGGCGCTGGGGCGTGGCGAATGAGGACCCTGCGCGACGGGAATCAGCCCGATCTCCCGAAGCGCTACCGGAGGTTGAAGCCCTACGGGTATCAGCCCGATCACCCGAGGTGTTGAAAGTCGTGACCCTGCGGGTATCAGCCCGATCACCCGAAACAGGGACGACATTTATGGCTGAGCGGATGGTTCTGATGCGAAGTTCGTTGTCGCCGGGAAATCCTGAGACCCGCGAAAAGAGCCATGCCTTCAGAGCCCGAACACCCGGTTCTCGCATGATGCCATCCTGAGACACCATGTGCTGGTTGAAGCCGTCACCGTAGCGGAAGATTTCCAATGCCGAGCGGCCGTTGTCGGTTGTTGTTATGGGATGGAAAGGCGGTGCTGACATGATCGGTCGCATCCGGGCCACCAGCTCCTCGAACTGCTCGGACTTGTCGAAGACGAAAGGCGGACAAGCCCAAAACCAGGCCACATGCTCGAAGCGCCGGCAGATATTGGCCAATTGCTGGAACTGCTCGATGATGTCGTCCGTTGTCTCACCCGAAACTAAGCTGTCGCGGCCGATGAGCACTAGCGCTGCTTTGACGCGAGTCGACAGGGTAGTCCCATGGAGTTTTCTGATGACTTCTGCGACGGTCATCGTGCCAGACTCGGGACCGATGCACAAAGTCCGGTCCAGATGTTGTGCCAGCAGCAGCCCGCTACTATCACCCACAACGATTCTAGGATGTTCCACGAACATTTCGGCCCGGTGGATGATCTTCGCTCGGAGTCGTTCAATGGTCCAGCTGCTGTCCTTCAAAGCTTGTTGCCAGCCAATTCTCTCGGACTCTTGCAGCGCACTCAAACTGCTGGGCAACGGCATCACTGGCGCCTTGTGTCCGGACTCCTTGAGCGCCTGTCGAGCAAAGTCGCAATTCTCGACCCATCGTTCCAGTGCCTTCATCTTGTCTTCTTCACTCGGGAATTTGCCGGATTCCACCCGATCGCCTCTTCCTCCCGAATAGAGAACGAACTCAAGTTGTGGTTCGCCTTCAATGATCATCTGCACAAAGCTCCGGGCCGCTGAGACAGACGAGACCGTGCCGCGTTTTAATAAGAAGACGCACAACAGCGCTTGGAGAGGCGTTCGGACGGCCGTCGACCCGAACGTTGTCCCATCCAGCACTGGGTCCAGGTCGCCGACGACGAGTTTTGCACACAACTCATGGCCCTCCTTGCTCTCGTCGCACGTCATGCTCCAGTCCAGCGTCGGTTTGGTGTCCACTTCCATGCCTGAAAATCCCGTTATCACTTCACCAATCATTTCTGATCCATTCCGCCATTCCGTTTCATTTTTTTCCTTCAAATTTTCTCTCTTTCTCATTCCTTCCTCCCCTCCTGATGATGCAATTGTCCTCAATTGCAAAACTCTGACTTCATCCGCTATCCCACATTCAAATTCCCAATGAAGTGCAGTAAAAAGTCGCATCGCGTTCAACACATTTTTGAACGGATTTTTCCCTTTAGGCAGGGTCGAAATGTTCTCTACTCCCGGGGGAACTCTTATTAGGCGTTCTAACGGCACTTGGATCGCTTCTGCCTTCCGATTGTCAATCGGAACTAAGGATGCCGATGATTCGCTCAAATCCAGGATCACATACGGACCGAAGTGTGACCATAGCAACTTCTTGTGCGCAGAACGGCGGTGAAGACCAGGGAACGCTACCATCACCCGATCGCCTTTCGAAAACTTATTTGGCGTCACTTTTGGCCGGGAATCATACCAAAGCTTACTACGCCTCCTCGCCAATTCCGAATTTCTCCGCGCTGCTTCTAGCATATTTAGAAGGTTCTCCCTGAACAACTGTATGTAAGATTCGCAGTCTACTGTGTACAACGGATTGACGGGAAGTGGAATTGCGCCGTCCAGCGGAAATCTGGCTGTCCTACCGAACATCAACGAAAATGGCGAGAATCCTGTCACCTCCGAGGGTGTGATATTATACGCAAATAATCCATATGCCAATCGCTCATCCCACGTCCAATTGCTCGCAGTAGACTTCTTCAAAATGCCGATTATTATCCTATTGACCCTTTCCACTAGTCCATTGCCTTGCGGGTCATATCCCGCCGTGAAGGACCTTTCTATTCCCAAAATTTTCGCTATTTCTGCCATTGTAGCGTTCAAGAATTCAGTCCCTCTGTCCGAATGGATTCTCTGCGGCGAGCCGAAGGTGAGGACGAACTTCTCGACGAAAACTTTGGCAACCGAATCTGCGTTTTTGTTGGGAATTGGTTCCGCGACCACGTACTTCGTGAAATGATCCACTATGATGCAAATGTACTTATTATTAGAGTTTGAAGGACCAATGTCTAGGATATCTAGACAGACTAGCTCCAGCGGTTCTGAAGTTTCAACTACGCGTAAAGGTGGTTCATTTGCACGCGCATTCCTCGTATGGGCGCAGATTCTGCAGGAAAGATGAGCACGAATGCAGTCTGTGAGCATATTTGGCCAAAAAAATTCAAACGAAAGCTGGCGATAAAGTTTCTTGCCGCTCATATGGCCTGCACATTTTCCGTCGTGTCGCTGTTTCACCAAATTTTTCCGAAATTCTGCAGGGACAAAAAGTCGCAATCGCCCTTCTGGCTCACAAAGGTACAAAAGTCCGTCCAAAATCGTGTACCGATGGCAAATATCCAGCAAGCGTTGCCTGTCTCGACCGTCTTCTGGCAAAATTCGCCTCTCCAAAAATCCATAAACATCTTCCATCTCACTTTCCTTCGTCTTTTTCACCCATTCTTCTTTATCTCCCATCCAATCCAAGATATTCTCCCGGTCCGCCGCCACAGTTACAGCACCCACGAACGCAATTTCATCCTCCTCTTGCGGTTCTCGGACTTCCGCACCACGAAGAGCTCCTGATCTCGACAAAACATCGGCGATAATGTTTACTTTCCCCGGCTGGAATTCCACTTTCAGGATGAATCTCGAGTTCAGCTCCAACAACCAGCGATCGACACGCGCATTCCCCGTCTCATTTTTGCTCCGGAACATCCAAACTAATGCTTTATGGTCGGTTAGCACGCGCGTAGGCATCATGGTGATGAACTGAGCGAACTTTTTCGCGCCAAATCGAACTGCTAGGGCTTCCAATTCTGTGGGGCAATAACGCGAGACGAAATAGATGGGACGGACTACATTTTCAGGGTCCGGCTGGCATAAAATCGCTGAAATTCCTATTTTGCTGGCATCAGTCACGATCAGGAACTGACGAGTCGGGTCATTCCGCGCCGCTTCAAAATCCGGAAAGTACAATACTGCATCACTCAAAATTTTCTCTTTCAGTTCTGCTATTGCATTCCGCTCTACATCGCCTATTTTGAACGCAACATTATCGCACAACATCCGGAACAGAGGTGCAGCAATGGTGCCAAACGCATATATAAATTTACGATAATAAGTTAGAAAGCCCAAAAGCGAGTGCAATTCTTTCCGCGTCGATGGGAGAGGCAATTCGGCGACTGGTTTCACCTTGTCTGCATCCATTTTTATCCCATCACGGGTTAAAATATGTCCCAAAAATGGTAATTCCACTGCACAAAAATGACATTTGGTGAGCTTGAGCTTAAGTTCAGCGTCCCGAATTCTTATGAAAACCATCCGAAGATGCTCAAAATGCTGCTCAAATGACTCGGAAGCAATTAGAATGTCGTCAATGTAGACGAAAACAAAATCGTTAATCAATCCCTCGAAGAGACGTGACATGAACCGCTGAAAAGTTGCAACCGCATTCGACAAGCCGAAAGGCATAACGGTGAATTCGTGTAGACCAAACTCGGTGGCAAAAGCTGTCTTCTCCACAGAATTATCCGCCATTCTGATTTGCCAATAACCGGACATGAAGTCGAGAGTAGTGAAGAATTTTCTTGCACCCAGCATCAGGAGTGTATTATCAATGTTCGGCAACGGGAAGCTGTCTTTTCGCGTTACTGAATTAACACCACGAAAATCCACGCAGAATCGAAGTGTGCCATCACGTTTCGGTACAATCACAATAGGACTTGCCCAAGGCGACTGTGAAGGACGAACTAAGCCTCTGCCCAAATAATCCTGGATCATCTCTGCTACTTTCTCTCTGTAGGCGTATGGGACTGGTCGCATCTTCTGCCTAATCGGAGCTGCATCCCCTGTATCAACTTCATGTTGCACCAAACTTGTTTGAGTAAGATCCTCGTCGCGCAGAGCAAAAATTTCTCCGAATTCTCCGACCATATTCAGTAATTTTTCTTCCTCCGCACCAGACAAAGATCCAATTCTCTCCTTCAGTACTCCAATGACCTCGCTCTGTGAATTGTTCTCCGCAATGCCGCCGGAAAATCCCATTCTTGTCTGCTTTACAATCAGCGAGGAATCCAGAAAATTCTCGGTTTCTCCCATAATATGCAAGCATTCCGTGTTCCCAACCACAGATCCGTGTTCAAGTAGTACTGGAGATGAAGACCAATTTGTAACTGGAGCGAACACCTTTCCGCCGGAACTCAAGACCACACTAGCTTCAACCCGAATATCGGCTTTTTCCGTCGCAGAAACTACGAATTCTTCGCCGTCGATTAAATTTTCACCGCTCAGCTCAAGAATTTTCGTCGAATGTGGCTCCAAAATAGTCTTGTAGATCACCGTCAAATGGTTTTTCTTTTCCTGATCCGATGTTTCGAAGTCAATCATCGCTTTATTCGGTCCGTCATATAGCTTAAATCCCAAATTTCCGAGTGCGTTTGTCCCCAAAAGCAAATCAAAGCCAATTGGTGCCTTCGTTAGATGGAAGAGAGTATTTACTGGAGCTTGGCAACCGCGTCGCAAAATTGGGAGAGTAACTGCACCTATGCAGACCAATGGTTCTCCATTTACATCCAAAATGCTCGCACTCGATCGCGAAAAACCAACATCTTCCAATTTAAAATGTCCTTGACGCATCAGTTGGTAGAAGAAATTTGCACCAACAAGCGAGATTTGCGCTCCGCCATCAAGCATTGCATCAGTTTCCTTCCCAAAAACTTCGACGCGTGCTACCATGACTTTCCCAATCGGTGGTGGTCCTTCCTTGGTCTGCGCTGTGTTCTCAACTTTTATATTTCCAAAGAATTCCTCCACTTCCGGTGCTAATTCTATCTTTCCCAAGAGCAAATCCTGGCTCTGGACTTCATCCTGCTGTATCAGACAATTCTGTTTGAGAAAATTCCGCGAAGTTGACTGCTTACTTCCATTAAAACTATTTCCGGAATTATTATTCGATCCGCCAATAGGAGTTTTATTCGCTCCAGTTGAAACAAAATTCGGCTTTTGACTCAGATTCTGGTTGGAATTGACGCCTGAATTATCACGTGGCCTAGAAGTTCTCGGCTGAGTACAGTCACGGGATAGATGACCCGGCTGATCGCAGTTAAAACATCTCCAATCACCGCGGGATTGTTGCTGACGAACCCCACTCGCCAATGTTTGATCAACGTTTCCACCTGACTGATGACCATACGACTGTGAATTCCCCAGATTATTCCGAAAAGATGCCGCACTGGATTGAGGACTGACATATGGCTGACGAGCGAATCTTCGCGTTGCATTTTGAGTCGATTCAGTCCTAGCTGCCAGCGAAACAAAATGGTCTAAACTCATGCCGGGTGTGCGTACAAGCTCCAAATTCATCGCCAAGTCCGGATTTCCCATCGCTCTTATCAGGAATTTGATGGAGTATTCGTCGCATAAATTCCTAGTCAATCCCGGATAGGCTCGGCGGACCAAATTCGAAACTCGCGTTGCTAGCTCGTCAATCCCTTCGCCATTCTTCCTTACGACTCCCACCATGAGCTCATCGAAAGCATGCAACTGCTGCGCGTCGGTCTCTTCCAACTGGTTCAGCATTTCGCGCCGGATGGACTCGTATCTATATGGCTGAGTATCCTTTGCAGTTTCAAACGCCCTTTCTGCTCGCCCGTACACTTTGCTCTCCAACGCCTTGATCCTTTTGTTATTTGGCCACTCGTCGGTATAACTATCGAACTTTTTAAAGAATCGCTTTATGCCGTCGGCGCCTTCGTTGCCTTTCAAGTCGGGGATCCGATCGAGGACCACATTAAATTCCAAATTGGTGGGACCGCACAGAGCAGCAATTTCCTGTTCTGGAATCTGATTTTGTACTGCTCGCCGATGTTGCATTCTCTGCGGAGGATGCTGCGGATATATCCCCAAATACTCATTAACGGGAGGTGGAGGCCTATTTTGTATGTACTGTGTTGATGGACCAACAAATTGGCCAGAATTCAAAGGAAGACTTTGCTGCATATGAGCATATTGAGTCCCTAGTGGTGCCGGAACGGACTGGGGATGAAAGGGCGCTACATACTGAACCGGTGCTCCGTACACATAAGGATTGAATTGCGGTTGCACTTGTGGAATCAGCGGAGGAAGAGGCTGAGTGTATGCGAAATTAGTCGCTGAATGGTAATGCGTCGCAGTAAATCCCTGACTAGGATGCATGGGTACTTGCGGTTGCCGCTGAATCCGAGGCGGTTCGACCCTATGCGGGATCTGTTGGCCAACGCCAACAGGATGGACTTGCGGATGGGCCCTACGCTGGTGAGAAATTGCGGAATTTCCGACTCGCTGTTGGCCTATCTGTCCCATTACTCCTCGCTGATTTACCGCCAAATGTCGCGCATCCCCAAAATTATCTCGCATTCCTGGCAGAACTCGCTGATAAACATCATCATTCGGGGTGGAAGTCAGCGGAGCTAACCCATGCTGATCGCTCACTCGAGTCCCATTCCCCTCATCCATCATACCATCTCCGCTGTGCATGGATCCGTCCACATCGACATTCTCATTCTGGTTCTGGGGTGCAGCTGGGTTCAGGTTCACGTCCAGAAGCTGGCGACGAACTTGCTCTTCCGACATGGTTCGAACTAAATTGTGCTGACTCAATTCACTTTCATCAACTCCATTGATCCCCAAATTAAGGTTCTGAATGGGGAAGATCGGGTCTGGCTGTTGCTGGAACAGTGGCGGATCATTAGGTCCCATGAGAAGGTCGTTGGATGGCTGCTGGTGGTGCGCTGCCTGGACCTGATTGCCCTGATCATCAACAACAACGCCCAAGTTCAAAGCTCGCTGACGAGTCATCGGAGGCGACCTGGTGATCTGCATTGACGGCCAAGTCTCGAACCAGAAGATAGTGGGCGATTCCAAAATGTAAGGCGAGACTAGTGCACCAGCCCGGTGTCACTAGCACTGATCGGTGAGAAGAAATGCAAAATAAGGCCCAGCCCGGCACCTTATTTGCTGGCGAAAAATGGAGAGTTGTCAAATAAGGCCCAGCCCGGCACCTTATTTGCTGACGAAAAATGGAGAGTTTTTTGCTAACGTCCAGCCCGGATCGAAAGCAAAAACTGTGAAGGGTTGAAATTATCGCCCAGCCCGGCACGATAATTCAGTCGAAGTCGAAATTGACCAGCCCGGTCTTTATGTCGATGTAGAACTGTTGTCCAGCCCGGACCAACAGAAAAATCCAAACGAAGTCGATGAAGTTGTAAAACTATCGCCCAACCCGGCACGATAGTCAGAAATGTCGAAATCCGGCAAGTACAGCAACCCGCTTTTACTTACCTTCCGATCTTCCCCCCTAAAAATCCCTGATCACCGCTAGAACACACCTGTTTTCCCTCGGTGAGCGCCAAATAGGAAGAAAAAGAACTCGGTGGGAATACGAAACCAAAAGAACAATACTTTCACTTCACTAAAATATTTATTTCGGGAAGGGACACAATTAATATTTTTAGCGTCGGAGCAAAAGTGAATGAATGGAATGCACGGGGGAACAAATCGAGTCAACTAATCGATAATTAGGTCACTACGCCAAACGAGAGAAATAACAATTTCAAAGGGAGAGGGAATGATCATTTTAAAAGACAAACGAATATAAGGTCATATTTTGGGATCATATTTTGGAGTCAAAGTACTACAAAACCACGTTAGCGTGTTCAAAACATACTAAAAATGTGTTTTAAGTGATTTTCAAGCCATACTGAAGCCGCGAAAATATCATTTGCATATAAAAATTGACCCTAATAATAGGGCACTGTGCTTTGACTTTGACTACAGTGTTGAGAATTTCGCATTTTTGCAAAAAAAATTTATCGATACCAAAAAAATTAAAAAAAAGTTGTTATAATATATGCCATAAAATTGGGTCTTTTTGGGAGAAATTTTGAAAAAATTACTGAATGATGTTTCGGCGGTCCCGATATCGATAAGGAATGCCGGAGTAAATTTGGAAATTTTAGTTTGTATTTCTTAAGGAAATAATTAATTTCATCGAAAAAATAGGGACCGCGCAAAATCAACGCAAAAAATTTGGCCTTCTTTAGAAGTCACAACATACCGTATTTCCTGTATTAGGCCCCCCGGGGGACTTATTTTTCAACCCCCCCTCCAGAGGGGGGGGTCTATTACAGGGGGGACTAATTGCAGGGGGGGATTTGTTTTTCAACCTCATCGTTGGAGAGGGGGTACTATTTTTCGACTCCATTTTTAGAGGGAGAAAATTTTTTAAGGGAAAAATTTGCATAATAATCAATGACCTGTCAACCAATTCATATGTACCTTAATGGTCGGGAGGATAGTGTTACAGACTGCAGCCTCCACCCCTTGGGTTCGAGTCCCGGTGAGAAAAAAAAATTAATTTTTTCTTAACATTTTATCAAAAAAAAGCTAAAAAGGATTTTTTTTATTCATTTGCGAACAAAATATTTTTTATATTAAAAATATATGGTATATAGGGAACAATATATCCTGCAGCTAAAATCACAATTACCAAAATGCACCCCTAAAGATGAGGTCCCGGACCAAAATGCACCCCTAAAGATGAGGTCCTTGAACGAAATAGACCCCTAAAATTTTACCAAGATTAGAAATGCTCGCATTCAAAGCGCGTGAAATTGAAATTGGCGAAAAATCAATTGGATTTTGAAAATTTTTGTATCTAGATATATAAAAAATTCAAATTTTGGATAGTACCCCCGGGGTCCTAATGCAAGGGGGATTTATTTTTCGACCCCCCCTCCAGAGGGGGGGGGTCTATTGCAGTGGGGACTAATTGCAGGGGGGACTTAATACAGAAAATACGGTAGATGGTGAAAGGGTGCCAGCGGTCCACTGAAGGGAAAATTTGAAAAATACATGACACCTTCTTAAGAATTTCTTCATTTTTTGGTCCAAAAAAATGAAATTTCCCGAAAAATATCCAAAAATTTCATTCTTAAGGGTGTATGCTAGTTTCGAGTATTAGAACCAAAAATGCGATCGTATACATAATCTTACTAAACCTCTTCTGACCCTTCGTATTTGTTAATCGTAATATGAGTTCCCAAGACTGCTCAGTTATTGAAACTTTTTTGTGACACCCCAAAAATGGGAAGTGATGCGACAGTAGAGAATCCGAGATCCGAAACCCAGCAATCAGTGATCAAAACCCGCACTAAACGACCTCTTCGGATCCCTCGTATTTCGTACACGTATGACAATGGACATTTTTAGTAAAGGACAATTATCATAGATCTTTTTTGGGCTCGTTAGATCATAATATAAAAAGCAAAATCGTGCACTAGATTACGCCCGATCTTTTGCTTTGTACGCCCGATCTTTTGCTTTGAAAAATTTCAACTTTTCTTGAAAAGCAAAAATCGCGTTATAAATCAAAGTCCAATTTTTTCAGGGGATTTCAGAAAATTTTCAGGCCAAAGTCGGTCCTAAAATACTGCACAATTTGCATATTGTACTTTTGGCCTAGGGTATTATTCTTAGGGATGAATTTTCCCTACCAAAAACCATATGCTTAGGGGTGTATTTTCACGGGAATTGACGAAAATACGGGAATGGGACGGTATCCATCCCCGTGTCCGGAAAAAGAGTGGAAATAGGACAGTAGAGAAAAAGACGGAATAAAAAATTTATTTTTACGTCATCATCTAATTTTCAATATCAAATCGAAACATTATATTTTTTACAATTTTCTTATTTTCAAGTTTTTTTATCGAAACATTATATTTTTTACAATTTTCTTATTTTCAAGTTTCGTTTTATAATATAAAACTTTTATTCAACCTTTTCATTAGAATAAAAATTTTTGAGAAAACACGTACCAGTGTTACGTACCAATAGTCAGGGAGGACATGTATAACCAGTCACGTACTTAAAAAATTTGCACGTGTCACAAAGCCAGTAGGACGTATACTGCGCTTCAGAATTCGTGCACATACTACGGTACGCGGTCTAACTACATTCCATTTTATAATTCAATTTTTAAAAAAGATTTATTATCGATTTTTCATGTTACATTTTCCTTTTCTTTAAGTTATTGGCTTCACTGTCCTTTTTTCCACTGTCCACTTTTCCGGGAGCCATGCTCACCTTGTTCGCCTCATACCAATCCAGGGCGTTTTGGGCCGCCTGCTTCGCGGCCTGGGCCAGGTCGATCACCAACGGGATCGATGGTTGCCAGGTGATGGTCTTTTTCCAGATCAGTTGCACCCCCTTCGGGTACTCGCCATCATCCGAGTCCTTCGACGGGTTGGCCAGCTTCTCCACCTCTTCCATGAACCCATGAACTTCCTTCTTCGACATCTCTCCGTCGTCATTGTTGTCCATGACGTCCAGAAAAGTCAAGAGGGCGTCCTGGAGCACATGCAGGGACTGGGACTTCGGCTTTTTTCCTGGTACATGTAAAATGAAAATTGGAGGCCGATTGAATTGCTTTGAACCTAGAATTTTATGAAGCGAATTTTTCACTGAAATGACAGAGAAAAATATAACGGCAAGAGAGTACACAGAGAAAAGATGCAGAGAGAAAGTTCATAAAGGAAAACATTCTCTTCATAAAAACTTGGAGCCAAAAATAAATTCCCAATTGAATGGAATTTTTACACTGATTTTACAATTTATATGCAAAATTATCCGATTTTTTATTTCCGATTTCCATTCAAAAAAAACATAGAATGGGAAATTTATAGAGAAGGAATTTATGCGATGATTAGCGCAAGATAGTTGCTGGAATTGAATTTATAATGCTGAGAAAATGAATTTTTTCCAGAGGTGAGCCTAATCAGAGAGTTTAAGTTCGATCAGAATTTTATCCTTTTTTAATGTTTTTTATGGCGTGCTGGGTCGTTTAACCAAAAAATCAGAAACAACTTAAAACTTTTTTGGAAATTGTATGAATGACAATAATAGCCCTTGAAAAACGCTTTGAACAAAGTATTTTTTGCAGCGAATTCCTTATTGTGATCGCTACAGTAAAAACGAATGCACAGACAAAAAAAAAATCAGGGAAGAATATATTTTAGTGCAACGTGGATGCGCGTCATCATAAAATCGCGGAGTTAAAAAATTGCGATTTTCAGGATTGTGATTATTCACCAAAAATCCTTGAGGCTATTATTTTCTCCATCTTTTGATTCAAAAAAAATCGAAGAATTAGACTAAAAATAGAGAAAAAATTTCTGCATCTTTTTACCTTTATAAGTTTTGGCCTAGAAAAATTTCTTTATACATTAAAGAATCATATATAGATTTAAAAACATACCAATAGAAAACTTCTTCGAAAAAAATTTCGAAAAATGCGATAATGCACTGTACTAGTACAGTAATAATATTCAACTTTTGCTCCCCTCCTTTTAAATTGTAATAAAAAACTAGTATTTAATAAAATTAATGAAACTTTACGTGTAATAATTTTATAAAAAAATATTCAACAGACTACCCGACATTTGGGGGCCAACCACTATAACTCGGTTCAAACAGGACCTGGAGAAAAATGAGCCTAAGCCCGTTTTAATTGGCCGACTGCAAAAAAAGATGGCCAAAATGTCGTTATTATTCAAATTTTGGCCAAATTGACGATATTTTGGTCATAAGTTTTTTTGCAGTGTACCAATTAAAACGGGCTTAGGCTCATTTTGTAGCAAATTTTTTTGCTCTATTTTTTGTTAACAAAGTGGTTTCTCGAGGTTTGTTTGAACCGAGTTATAGTGGTTGGTCCCCAAATGTCGGATCCTCAAATGTCGCGCCACGATTCAACAGCCTTGTCTCTTTGGTGGCTCAAGCTTGGGCTCAAGCTCAATCTTATCTCTTGATAAGATTGATTTATCTCTTGGAAAATGGGTCGAAATGGTCATATCAAAGGGCAACGTTGTGCAGAAAAATTTCTCCATTTTCTGGTCTATTTTTTTTCCAAATTCATGGAAAAACACGATTTTTCGAATCTCATTTTTTCAGAAAAGAACCTCTTTTCTAGGGATTTCAAAAAAATAAATAGATTAAAACGAGAAGAATTTTCTTCACAAATTTGTCTCATGAACTTTGGTTCATGAGACAAATTTTGTATGAGAACTAGATTATTGGTCAATTTGTTAAAGTTGTCGGGCAACTTATTATGTAGTGCAAGTTTTCTGTTGTTAGGAGGTAGATTTGTATTTTCCGAAACAAAAGAAGACCATGACCAGCACACATGGCCAAATTGCTTAGTTTGTTATCTGTCTTTTTTTTTTTGTCCGGAAAGTTTGGCCTTGCCTAGTCTAGGATGTTAAAAAAATAGTGCCAAAGGCAAAATTTTGGTGGAAAACTTTTTTGTTAGACTTGTTGAACAAAAAAGTATAAAAGGCAAAATTGTTCAGAATTTTATGCTGATTCTAAGGGTATTTTTCAATTTATCGTAATTCAGCCAAAATGTTCGAAATATCCGCTAAAAACTGTATTTTTTGGGTATTTCAGGAAAATTCGAACTTTTATTCGAATTACAAAAGACTAAAAATACCAGAAGATAGAGCATAAAATTCTGCACAACTTTGCCTTTTATACTTTTGGTCTAACTGGTCTAACAAAAAAGTTTTCGGCCAAGCTCTTGCATTTGGCACTATTTTTTATCGCCTTATTAGCATCGTTTGGGCCTTGCCTTTTGTCGAATAGTTCGTGCCATTGGTAGCAGTTCCATTAGTTGCGTTGGTTGCATTGGCGGTATCTTCATTTACATGGGTTATGTTGGCTAACAAGACAGTGTACTATAATGACAAAATACGCGCGTTTTATAAGAATGAATAAATTCAATTTTATACCCTTTCCGGAAAGATCGCCAGTTGATCAGTGGAGGGTATTTGAACCAGGAGGAACAACGAGAGCAGCACCAAGAGGCGAAGCATTGGCGACATTTGGGGATTTTTGCCAATATTTTCTTGTCAATAAATATTTTTGGTCGGTTCTTGCAAGAAATGTTGCACAATTGTCAAAAAAGGTCTACTGTACAAATAGGATTTGGATAGGGAACAGGGTTGCATGATTTTTGGAAATTTCTCGAAATTCAAAACAGAATGGAACTCTGATGCCAATTGAAGCTTAAAAACCTCGAAATTTAGAGGAATCGAAACTCGATGATGGGTGAGGAGGACAAATAGCAAAGGTTGTTTTTTGCTAATAAGAGAATTTAGGAATTAGAGGATTTTAGAAGGCAAAAAAGTGTTTGAAATCTTTTCTTTGCTGATTTTTATGGACGGACTGAAAAGTATGCGGGACGGGACGACGTGAATCAAATGAGGAATAAATTAAGCCCATTTTATTGGACCAAAAATGTGAGGGAAGGAGAATAGAATAGCAATAATAACTGTTGAAAAACGCTTTGAACCAAGGATTTTTTTTGGAACGAATTCCTTATCTAGCACTGAAAATGCATGAAGAGAGAAAAAGAAAATAGACGGATAATATTAATTAACTAACAAATTTCCGCGTCATAAAATCGCGGAGCTAAAATAAAGAATTAGAATAATTATCGAGGTTTTTACGCTGATTATATGGTATATCATTTTTGTGGGATAATGAGAGTCCGTTCGTCATCCACCGCAATTGGACAAAAACTACCGTATCCCCTCCAGGCATGCCTTATCTCAACCGCCGTCTAAACAGGTGTACACTCATTGTTACAAAGAATGTTCCAAAACTCATATGTTTAAAAAATGATCGGCGCTAGTTAAAAAGTGTATAATTTTGAAAACCAAGCAAAAGGGTCCCCCCTGTTGACTGAAAATGAAAAAAAATTTTTTTGGTTTTTCAACACTTTTGCTCATAAAATAGTTGAAAAAGTAAAAAAAAAACATGAAAAATTTTTTTTGATTTAAAATGAACAGGGTCCCCCCTGTTGAATTTGTGGGTTTTCAAAATTATACACTTTTTAACTAGCGCCAAATGATCTATATATTGAAGCGAAATCTTTTCTCATTTCCTATTGGATTTTTTATAAAGCCTTTTTTTGTTAGCCACAATTAGCACAAAGGACAGAGAAAAGGTGAAAATAGAATGCAAAAACGAGAGAACACTCACATAAATTCGCTTCAAGTTATAGATTTTTTAAACAGGCTGATCGCTTTCCGATGGCGACGAGTGTACTTCAGCGGTTTTCGGTTCCAAACTGAAAAAGACACTTGTATAGTTTAATTTCTTACAGTGCGGCAAAAGTCCTTGCCCGTAGTAAAAGGTTACTAATTTTTTTTTATTAAATAATAAAATGACAATCAAATAATGGAAAAAGATGAACAACTACATGTGGTACAAATACAGTCATTAAGATCCAGAATGCCCGCCCTTAGCCCGAATACAAAGTCGAAGTAGTCGAACAGGAAAAAATTTCGACGATGGCACGCAGCACTTGGACCAGAATTTTGTCGAATTCTCTAAGAAGGGCCTGCGTGAGCGACTCCAAATTTTGGGAACCTGGCCTCCAAAATAGCCCAGTTGGAAAATCCATCGGATTCAGATCAGGAGAATAGGAAGGCCATTCTTGGGATGATAAGAATCCGGGCAAATGGGTCCGGCATCAGTACAATTTTTTCTTTTACAATTTTCCTTCAAAATTTCACCAATTTACATTTCATCCAAAGCAAAACAATAGAGGTAGGGGAATAAACAATGGGAAGGGGAGGGATATTATAGAACAGGAATTTCTGCGTCGAATAGGATAAAAAACACCATGGGATTGGATTTGAATTTTGAAATAGTAAGAAAATAAGATTTTGCTGGATACACTATCACAAATTGGGCATGACCGAGAGCGAGTAATAGCATAGCCTCTGGCGAAAAATATGGCAGAAAAGCGAATCCCATTGTGGGAATTATTTTTTGCTACATTAAGACTTTTATAAGCTATATAAATGTTTATATTTTGCCGAAAAAATACATTCAGCATCAGAAACTGGCCATTTGCGACTTTTATACATAATGACTCGCAAAACGGCCATAAACCGGCCTCAAACCGGCTTCATATATCATACAACTAACTTGTTAGTAAACATCCAAAATAGCAAAAATGCATTAACGGGAAGATGTAGTAAGTTGCCCGGCAACTATGTTGTTCTTATAAGTTATAACTAGGTTTCGAGCGGGGTCTCTGTCCCCGCAAGGGTCGCCAGTCCCATCCCGCGGCCTTGTCCCTGAGATGACACGGGACAAAATGCAACCCTAAGATGGCATTTTTGTAGAAATTTTTGAATTTTTTTTTTTGAAAAAATTGGGAAAATTTTTCATTTTTCAGCAATAATATTAATAAAAATAAAAACAACAGAGACAAAATTGTTAAAATCGGCATAAATTCGATCATAAATTGATCTTTTTAAACAGAAAAGATTTTCTCTGAAAATTTTTAATTTTTAAAAGCCATTTACAGTTTATGTACCGTATCCATTTTTTCAGAAAAAAAATTTCATTTTTATTACAAAAATGACTTTACTGTGGTAATTTTTGACGCTGAATCCGATTCTGACGTCCATTTTGAGGTATTGCGTTATTTGACCGCACTTTAGAGGCTGACGCAAAAAATTTTTTGAAATTCAATTTTTATGCATCGAAATTGCGAAAATAATTATTGATCTTCATATTCACCTAGTTAAATGACGCATTACATCAAAATGGACGTCAGAACTGGATTCAGCATTAAAAAATTACCCTAGGGAGGATGAATTTAACTGATCATCAAGAAAAATTTATGAAGTCAGCGTCAAATAGTGACGTCAGATGACGCATTACGTCAAAATGGACGACAGAAGTCAAAAATTACCATAGAGAGACCATTTTTAGAAGAATTTATAAGAAAAAAATTAAAAAAAATTCCCCAAAAAATGGGTACGTAAACTACAAAAAATCCAAAAATTCCTTGTCCCCGCGGGGACAGTAAATAGACAGATCTATCCCAGTCACCTACCCCATTAGGTCGCCACTCGCCAGTCCCCGTCCCCGCAGGGATTTATCGAACCCTATTTATAATTTATAACCATTTCAAAACGATGCGAAACCATCTATAAAATATAAAATCTCAACTTGCGTCTATTACATCGCAAATTTCAAGGAAATTCGAAAAAATTTAAATTAAATATAAAATCTCAACTTGCGTCTATTACATCGCAAATTTCAAGGAAATTCGAAAAAATTTTCAGACCATTCGAATCAGCATTAACTTCTGCACATCTTTGCCTTTTATACTTTGGTGAAACAATTCTATCAAAAAAGTTAGTTTTTTTCAAAAAAGTCTTTTTTGCCGAAATCTTCATACCATTTCGTTGTTATTTTTAAAATTTATTTTCGACAGCCCTGGCTGGCATGCACATTATCGGATGGCGCAGTCTGCCGATTATGTAAAAAGTGCAGACAGACAATGTTGTTTTTTAAAAGCTTTTCACTTTCTCCACCAGCTTCTAATGCATTCAATTTTGCCATTTTTGTCTAGACAAAGTCACCATTTTTTTGCATAATCAGACAGTCACTTTATGTACCGGCAAAATGGCTGGTACGATGGCAATAATAACCGTTGAAAAACGCTTTGAATAAAGGATTTTTTGCAGCGAATTCCTTATTGTATTCCGCTACAGTAAAAGTAATGCACAGAGAAAAAGAAAATCGGCAAGTATATATTTTAGTGCAACATGGATGCGCGTCATAAAATCGCGGAGCTAAAATAAAATTTGCGATTCTCAGGATTATTTACGCTGATTATACCTCATACTTTTTCGTACTTTTCATGCTCGATTCGATCGGAAAATATCAGAATTAAGTAATCAAATGTATAATATTATTAAAAACATAAAAGATGGAACATTTGATGATCGTATTGAAATGAGCCAGAGAAATATCTAAAAATGGGTCACATAGAAGTTAGTAGTGGCTTATTGAAGGAATCGGTGCTATGTCGTTTCAGCGAAAAGAGCAAAAATAAAATAGTCCCAGAAAACTTTTTTTGTTAGACTTGTTAGAAAAAAAGTATAAAAAGAAAAGTTTTTCAGAATTTCATGTTGATTCTGAAGGTATAAATTTTTTCGAAATTCCGACAAAAATGTAGAAATTTTTCAGAATAACTCAATATTTTATTTTTGCATTTTTCGCTGAAACGACTCAGCACGGAAGAAATCGTCCTTCATTATTCATAATTTTGTTCAAATAAACACTTTGAAATTTTAATTAATTAATTAATCTATGATGGGAACAGCACATTATTTAGAAACAGTTCAAATAAAAATAGGATGCTTCCAAATTTATTAAATAATATATTATATATTATATTATTAAATATATTAGGCTGAAACGCCCACTTTGACAGTTTTCTGAAAGTATCCATTTTTGATTGTATGTAGGCCATGGTTCCGATTGAAAATTTTTCAAAATCAAAACATTTGAACTCTTTGGCTGAATTCCGACTTTATAATTTTTTGTACATAAAATCAAAGCCTTTGAAAAATTGGCCTTGAAACCCGGGTAGTAGGAAGAATCGTGTCCGCAAAGTCACGTAAATTTTAAATTTCCATTTAATGCGGCTCATCAAACTATTGAAATGTCCTATCCTGCTGGTCCCTAAGAATTCCAAATCTTAGGATTTCCAAAAATTTCACAGGCCTCCATAGTCTTTTTAAAAATTTTCACAAACTTGTCAAAGTTGTCTATGAAAATTTTCACAAGCCTTTTTTTTAATTTCATGGGAGTTTATCCTTAAAAATAGGGTTTTTGTGAAACAATTTGTGAATTTTTTTAAAAACTTTTTCGAAAAGTTAGCTATGAAATTATTAAAGAGTTTTAGAGTTCTTTTTTTGAAATTTTAATTTTTTGCTGCTCAACTGATAGGGTGGGTGCCTTCCTAACCAATTCATCAAATTATTTTTATTCGGGGGGGGGGGACGGGTACAAATTTCACCGGAGGGCGGGATAAGAAAAATTATTAAATAATAAAATTATCATCAAAATTCCCATCGATTAATCACAAAAAGGCCATCTCCTCGGATGCCTTCCACCGCCCTTCCGCTCCGGTTCTGAAATGGATATACTGTAGATGGCATTAATAATGGCATTACATAAAAAGGGCCAATTTGTCCTACTTCTCAAAGAAAAAAAATTGGGCCTAAAACACAAAAAGCAGAAAATATTTCTCTATTTTTTATATTAATTCTTTTCTAAAAAGTATTTTATTTTTTCGCAATTTTTCAGTCATTTTTTGATGGAAATCCGAAAATTTTTACGCCAAAAAAACAAAGACAAATTTTTCTAAAATTTTTATCTTTAATACATCTCTCTGTTTCCGTTTTTAATTCCTCCTATGCATCCTATGCAGCACCTTATGTCAGGCCCGTAGCCAGCAGGGGGGTCCCGCCTCCCCGAAATGCCAAGACCAAAAAATCAAAAGTGTTGTCCCTGTTGAATTTGTTCGAAAGTTTGTGGGAAAGGGGAGTGAAGTAGAAAGGAGTTCCAAAAAACCCGAAATTTTTCTTTAGAAAGGCCTAAATTTTCAAAAAAAAATTTCCCGGAGGCCCCTATGGGCTTGCCTTCTGCTGCTTACATCCTTAGGCGCCCTCGGTGTTCTCTTGCGGTCCTGCGTCCGCCAATTCGACGGCATTCAACGACGCCGCCGCCTTTTTCTTGGACTCATCGTATACGCTTTGCAGACCAAGCTGAAGAAGGTAGTCCAGGTTAAGGGCCCGTTTTCATTGGAATCAGGAATCATTTGAGGACGAATCCGACCACTCAAATTTTTCGGGTAATTATCAATTTTCTTTTTATTAGTTTCTTGGAAATTAGCGGGTTTTTTGGTCATTGATTGGTGAGTTTCGAATCTCGGTTTTAACTGACGGATTTGAATCCTCAAGTATCGCATCACTCCAAGGCGGTATTCGGAAATCCGGAAAATCCCATTATGCTCGAAGTCATTGCCCACTTGGCTCTAGCTTACTTAGAAAATAAGTCTGATGTCAAAAATAGGACTATGGCTATAAAATGAGCCTAAGCCCTTTCGGATTGTCCACTAGAAGAAAAAATTATGAAAAAAATACTAACATTTACTGCATTTGGCTGAAGCGGATGTGAATTAACTTGGCCATAACTTTTTTTAAATGGGCCAATCCGAATGGGCTTAGTGACATTTTGAAGCTAATTTAATATTCTTTCTGTTTGATATAAAATTTTGGAGCCAATTTTACGGGGGTCGCGATAATTCGGCACCGCGACAATTTTTAAAAACCAAATTTCCAATAATACGACAACTCAGAAACATGCGAATTCGGACCATGGAAATTAGCAACAAGCTAGCAAAATGAAGACAATTTTGCACCAAATTAAATTTAAAAATAAATATAAATTTAAAAAAGCAAAATTTCTTTTATAGAACAAATCAACTGTAATATCCAGAGGTTAAAAAACCCATTATTACTTCCTTCTTAAAGTGTCATTATAGTTTGGGGCCAATTTTCCAGCCAAAAAATCGGATTTTTTATGCCAAATTGTTGTTTTTTAAATTATTTTGTTGCTGAATTGTCATTTTTTCGAATTGTCGCTAATTTTAATGGTGCCGAATTGTCATGGAGCCATTTTCCGGGGTGGTGGCAAAAATGGGACCCAAACCTTGCACAATACCTTGATGTGATCCATGGCCCCGCGCAATTTGCGCAAGATGACCTCATGATCATTCTTGTGCCCCTTCTCCTTCACATGACCGATAAGCTCCACAACTTCCTGAGGCCAGTATTAGTTACGTGTAGAATGCTCATTTTATGGTAAAAATAATAATAATTTTCCATTTGAAAATTGAAAAATTTGGATATTCCTGTAAAAAATCGATTTTCATAAATTAAAAAAATCTCTATATTTTTCAAAGGATTCGAATTTTCCAAAGTGAATGTATGGTTTTCCGAGATTTAAGAAACACGACAGAGATGCAAAAAACCGAGAAAATTTTCAACTAGAGATCAAGATTCTAGAGCAGTGTTGTGCATTCATACAAAGTAGAGGGTCAGAAGAGGCTGGTACGAGTACGAAGTACGAGTACGAAGTATTTTTTGACCTAAAACTCGTACTTTGCATACGCCCATAAGAATGACAATTTTTGAGCTTTCTAAAACCAAAAAATGAAGAAAACTTAAGGAAAAAGATGTATTTTTCAAAATTTTCTCTGGCGGTTCCTGTCGGGACCGCAGGCACCATTCATCGGTGCTATGTCGTTTTGCAAAAAATATCAAAATGGGCGTTTTGCAAAAAAATATCAAAACCCAATATGTTCCCTAAAAACTTTTTTATTAGACTTGTTAGACCAAAACTTCCAGCGATAAAGTTGTGCAGTATTTTATGCTCTTTCTTCTGATATTTTTAGTTTTTCGAAATTCGAACAAAAATTTCGAAATTCTCCCCAAAATATTGAAAAATATGGTTTTTCGAGGAAATTTCGAACTTTTTGTTCGAATTTCGAGAAACTAAAAATATCACAAGATAGAGCATAAAATTCTGCACAACTTTGTCGCTGGAAGTTTTAGTCTAACAAGTCTAACAAAAGTTTTTAGGGAACATATTGGGTTTTGATATTTTTTTGCAAAACGCCCATTTTGATATTTTTTGCAAAACGACCCAGCACCCATTCATCATATACTTTGTGATGTGACTGCCAATTTTTTGCGTTAATTTTTCGTCGGTCTCTTTATTTTCTTTGAATAAATCGAAGATTTTTTTGAAAATGATCAATTTCCTTAAAAACAGTCTGAAATTTCCAATTTTTCTCCGGCGTTCACTATCACGACAGCCGGCACATCATACATGTTTTTTTTCAAAATTTCACCATAAAACCCCTCATTTAATGGAACGCACTATACCTGCTGTTTCTTAACATTTTTTCAATTAATATTTATTATATAGTTTTTAAAAAATAGGATAAACTACGAGAAAGTATGCTACGAAGTACGTGATACGAGGGCTCAAAAATCATGGTACGAAGTACGAGTAAAAGTATGAGCAAAATGCGAAAGGCACAACACTGCCCGCACATCACTCTGACCTGGCGAGTCACTGCTCGATCGTGGTTCTTGTCGCACAACAATACCAAATGCGACATCCCGTAATCCACCATTTCCTTCACAGATAAAAAGAAAAGAATTTTAGAACATTTTGATGCTATCCTTTTTACTGTATTGATCTCGCAGGCGTAGCCTTGCCCTGCTTCGGCGCAGACAGGTTTTTTATTCGCATCTTCACCGCAGACCCGGGTGTTCCCTTCATAGGCGGTAATTCGGCCTTTGATGCAAACTTCACGTCCACTTGATTCGGTGATATTCCTGCTGTGGTATTCCTCTCCCTCGACGCAGACCCAACCTTTCTCTCCTTCGGCCATGATCCCAATTTTGTCTTCGGTGCAGGTCCCGTTTCCTAAGCATTTCTTGCCGGCGCAAGCCGGGGCTCCGGTGCAGACCTTGCCATAAGCTTCAGTGACACAGAGCTGTGGTGCCACAGAGTGAGGAGTAACCCCCTCCGCCGGTGTCGACAATCCCTGTCAAAATTTATCCCTTTCACAAAAAACCTTTCGGTACAACCAAAGTTAAGCTTTCATGCCATACCCATAGTATTAATAGGATTTATGTTTCCAATTTCCTCTCTAAGGGGACTTATAGAAACATCCGATATTAAAATAAAATTTTTGAAATTTTAAAGTAATTCTGAATTTTCCCTATAAGTATATTCCATCTTTTTGATTTTTTTCAAAAATATAAGCCTTTGCCTTCAGAGAGGGGAGATGGGTGCTTAAAACAGAAAGTTTAATCAAAAAGCTCCAAAAAACTGACAAAAAACTGGCAAAATTAAGCAAAAAAACGTAGTTGTGTAGCTGGGATCCTTTTTATCCCCCCTCAAACAAATTTTTTAGAAATTTGTTTTAAATCGCCTAAAAACGGTTCCTTTAGGGTAATTTTAACGCTGAATCCAAATCTGACGTCCGTTTTGAAACAATGCGTCATCTGACACCACTTTTGACGCTGACGTCAATTTTTTTTGTTTTCTCATATGATAATTTTTGCCGCAGAATCTGGTTATGATGTCCATTTTGACATTCTATGCCATCTAACATGCGTTTTGATTCTGATATTATTAAAAAAATATATTTTGTGAAGTCAGCGTCAGAATCAAAATGGATGTCAGATATGGATTCAGCGTCAAAATACCCTAGGGAAGTAATTTAGCTGATTTTTCGAGAAAAATTAACCAATAATTTGTCGTAGGGGTGGGGGGAAAAAAGGTACCCCAGCCAGGGGTGTGCACGGGCCGGCCCGGAGGCGGGCCGGCCCGAGCCCGGCCCGGCCTGGGCTGGGCCGGGCCTAGGTGTCACCGGGCCCGGGCCGGGCCTGATTTCGTCCGGGCCGGCCCGGATAGGCCCGGTAGGGGAAATTTTTCTGACCACAGCCCAAAAATATTGAAATTTTTAATAAAAAATGAAATGAAATTTCAAAAAATATTAAATTTATTATTATTATTATTAATAAATTATTTTTAAAATTTAATCAAATTTATTAAAATATTTTTAAAATTTTAATCAAAAAACTTGAAAATTTTTTCAGTGTCGGAACTTTTGGAGATAATTTTTTTTATATAGAAAGTCAAAGTATACCAAACTTTTTAGTGGGAAGTTTTATTGGCAAAAATAGGGGGAAAGTTACCTATCTATATTAGCACATGAAAATTTTTAAAATTAAAATGTAGGTGGGGTCCCCAGCTACACAAGTATCAAAAACCTAGCATTTTCATGGTAACTTTTTTTAACGAAGAAAATTCTAAAAAATAGTTTTATTTCTTCTTTCATACATAATTTTAATCAGTTTTTGCAATATTCAGATCATTTTGGGACGGAAAATAGTCCAATTCAGTGCTTTTGTGACCGACCATTTTCCGGTCATTGAATGACCACTGACCTGACCGACCCTCCGGTCACGGTCATGTGACCTGGTCATGTGACCGGTCATCTGACCTTCAGTTATGTAAATCAATTAAAAAATTTATAATATTTCTTTAACAATTCATCAAAAAACTGGAAATATTTCTTTAAAAATGTAGCAAAATTAGAAAATTAAATAAAAGGGTATATTTAGTCCAACAAATAATGAATCAAATAAAGTAAAAGCTGATTGTTCAAAAAAAAGGCCCAATGTGGCCAGTTTGGCCGAAAACTTTTTTGTAGAAAGTGCTAGGCCTAAATTATAAAAAGCCACTATGCAGAATTTTATGCTGATTCGAAAGGTATTTTTTCGAAATTAGGCCAAAAAGTATGAAATTTTCCCGAAATACCGAATAATACGGTTTTTAGGGGATAATTCGAGCTTTTTAACCGAATTTCGAAAAAAATAAAAATACCATTCGAATCAGCATAAAATTCTGAATAATTTTGCTTTTATACTTTTTGTCTAACGTCTAACAAAAAAGGTTTAGACCAGACTATAGCTCGTGGCGGTTTTTAGCGGTAACGACTTAGCACCGGGCTTTTTTAACGCCCACATTGGGCCTTTTTTTAACGACCCAGCAACGACTCTTTCACTTTTTAGGTATAGGCTCTTCTATTCCAGAAGATTGTCTATTTCTTCGCTGGCGGAATAGCCAGCCGAAGAACCAAAACAATTAATTCTTCACCCGAATTCAATGGATCAGTCATTATATTATTGCTAAATATGTACAAAATTATAATGAAAATGGTTGATACTACTTAATCACTACAATAACATTAATTTAGTTCGAGAATAATTATGAGAAGGAGCTTATTTTTTCTTCTGATGAGTACATCAAATACGATTATTTTTCTCGGTTGCTGCATGCATTTCTACTTTTTGCATCTCTAACAGAAAATTCAGGCATTTCGTGTAAGAAGAAAAAAATTTTGAACGGTCGAAAACAATGGATATTTCTCTTTGTTTTCCGATTTCCGGTCAGTGACCAGGCCATCCGGTCACTAAATTACCACTGACCTGACCGGGAGCCCGGTCAGGTCAGGTCAGGTCAGTGGTCATATGACCGGTCACAGACCGAAACCCGGTCACGAAAGCACTGGTCCAATTGTCGAAATCCGAATGGATGGCATTAGAATTTCGTTATAGTAAAAGGGCGAGGCGCCGGCTCCCAATAGTTTTTTCGAAGGCTCTCTGTTTCTCCGGTGCTGAGTCGCTTCCTCGAAAAGGGTCAAAATGGATTTATCCAAAACAAAAAGTTTTTTCTAAACCATATTAAAAAATATATAAAAAGCCATTGTGCAGAATTTTATGCGAAATTCGGCCAAAAAGTACAAATTTTTTCGAAAATATCGAAAAAAGAGTTTTTCACGAAAATTTCGAAATTTTTGGCCGAATTTAAAAATATAAAAACAATAGAAGATAAAGGATAAAATTTCCACAATAGCTTTTTATATTTTTGGCTTAAAATGGTTTAGAAAAAAACTTTTTGTTTAGGTAAATTCATTCTGACCCTTTTCGAGGAAACGACCCAGCACGTGTTTCTCCGATAAAAAAGGTATTTTTTATATTATACTTAAAGGAGAAGTTTCATTAAATAAGGGACGGTAGCCCCGACAGGGGCGATAGGAGAAAATTTCGAAAATTTAATTACCTAGTTTCCTAGAGAAAATTGGTCACTTTTTGTTTAGGGGATTTTTTGAAGAAATTTCACAACAAGAGGTCAGAAAAAATTGTGATCTATAAGCAAATTGAAAATTATTTTTTGTTAAAATCATAATATATCAATATTATTTCCATAAAAAACAGAAAAATGTCTGACAAAAGCCTGGCATTTTCCAGGTTTCTAAGGTAACCTGTGAACCATGGTTCTATTGGAGGAAATACGGTAATAATGTAGTTTGTACTCCCCCTTTTTGAAAATTAAATTTTTTTCCAAAATCGATCGTACTTCTTACGAATGATCTTTTTGTGAAAAATTGATGTCATTTGTGGACTAATAACTTTTGTTAAAAAACGGGTCGTCATACGATTGACTTTTCTTTGACTTTCATCTAAAAAATTGACCAAAATTCTAAGGAAGCGAGTCCAAAATTTCAAAAAAATTTCCGGCGGCCCGCTACCGGGGCCACCCCCCCCCCCCC
>LDKF01001436.1:19247-29501 GCA_001026735.1 Rotylenchulus reniformis
GATTGTTATGATCGATTTCTTGTAAAAACGTGTTAATTTTATAATTTTGTTTTTTGTTTTGGTTAGTCATAATTATTAAATGTTAAGGGGCCATGATGTTCATATTTAGTGTCAATAAAATATTATTTACATTCTCATTAACATTTTTGCAACTCTAACCGATGTATGGGTTTTTTCCAAAAAAAACAACGGTTAGAATCCCATAGCGGAATTAATATTTTTAAATAATACAAAAAAAGAAATAAAAAAAATTTTGTTCAGTCAGTTCAATACCTATATTTTTTTATTCATGAAAAACTTTATGCATTTTTAGCATTTTATTTATTATTAATAATTTAGTTTAATTTTAATGATCGTACATATTTGTTTTGTCTCTGAAATTCATAATCATTAGTTTTATGTTCGATCTTTAAATTTGAATAGAATGCTTTTGTATTGAATCAAAAAATAATAATTAGGTAAATAAAATTATAATAAGACCTAATGAGTCATCTGATCATTTAAATAAAGTGGGTAATTAATTCACAAAAAAAATATGAATTTCATTTCATCATTTTCATGATTATGATTTTTCCGTATTTTTTCTGTTTTGATTTTTTTTTCTATAATATTAACTATATGTTCCTTTAATAATCTTTTTTTATTTATTACAAACTAATAATAAATCTTTTTGCTGGTATAGGGAAAGAGAGTTCCGCATAAAATTTTTTGGTAGAATTACAATAAAAGAGTAAACAATAATCGTATTTTTTAATATTTTCAATTTGTTTATGCAAATGTATGAATTTTAGGCTTTATTCTTCTCCTTTTTTGTTATTATTAACGTTAATGCTAATTTTGTATATAAAAATGATTTTTAAAAACAGATTTATTACCATTTATTTTTTTATTTAAAAAACAGATTTAACGCCATTCATTCTTATCGCAATGTGAAAGTTGTTTTCTCCCTTATTCAGCTTATTATTAGCAAATTTTAATTATTTTTGCTTAACTTCAGATTTTTTTTATTGTTAATTTTAAAAAGAAAAAATGCCCAAATTATTAATCTATAAAATATATATGGTGTACTTTCACACATCAATTTGTTCGACACTTATTGATAAAAACGATGGTAATGAATTAATCTTTGACATATTTGTAAAACAAGGAGAAGGTCAATTAATTAATTTATTTATTTATTCTTTTAATAAAGATTTTATATTTCGAAACAATGATTCTTAATATATATTTTTTATTTATTACATGATAATATAAAATATTATTTTAGTTAACATAATAATCATAATGATTTTAAGAACTTGCACCACCGCCGATAATTCGAATGCGCAAAGTTACACGACAATTTGAACAAATACCAAATCGTGTCGTAAGGCTGCCCAATAAGGCCGAAACCCTTGAAAATGATCCCATGCAAAATTATGCAGACAAAGAAGGAAAACATACCGTAATACAAGAAAATACTGCAGAAATGCAAGAAATAGCCGACATCCTAATTAATGACCTAGGAAAGTTGCAAAATTTTAGCCAAGACTTAGAGCGTGAAAATGAAACCTATGCTACATCGTCGAGACGGAATAAATTGATCCAAATGAATTCTGACTCGGGAACGGATGATGATGATCTCAACGAGGATCCAGATTATCAGAATAGTCATTCTGATTCTGATTTGGGCTTTGCGACAAATGATTCTGCTTCTGAAGTGGATATGCCAAAGTATCTAATCGATCTGAATTCCCAGCCTTCAACTTCCACAAGGAAAAAAGGTTGTTGATACTTTAATTAAAAATTATATAAAATGACGAAATAAAATTTGTAGAAATTTTGCCTGAAAGAGCACATTTATTGGAGCAATTTCTAAAATACAAAAATAAACGACCGAAAATGACTCTTGAACAAATTGCCAAAAAATTACAAATTAAGAGGCCAACATTCTATCTTCTGCGAAAGTCGGAAGGAATTCCAATAAAATCAAGTCGTTTTATATTATTCATAAAAACAAAATAAATAAATAAAATGAAATTAAAACACATATTAAGTAATATAAATAAAACACATAAGGAATTTTTAGCATTTAATATTCAAATTTATTTTTTATTTAGAAAATGTTGTGATTTAAAATCAAATTTTTAAAAATTAATTATTATAAAAATTCTGAGATTATATTAAACTAATTTTTTTTATATTTATTAGACTACGATTGAAGGAAAAATATCAATATCTTTATGTTGTAGTTTACTAATTCAAAAATAAATGAATTATCTTTTTGAAAAATACCGTATTTCCTCTAAAATAAGCCGGTGCTCTAAAATAAGCCAGTGCTCTAAAATAAGCCTCCCCTTTGAGGGGGTTTGAAAAAAAATAAGCCGGTGCTCTAAAATAAGCCGTTGTTCTAAAATAAGCCAGTGCTCTAAAATAAGCCTCCCCTTTGAGGGGGTTTGAAAAAAAATAAGCCGGTGCTCTAAAATAAGCCGTTGTTCTAAAATAAGCCAGTGCTCTAAAATAAGCCAGTGCTCTAAAATAAGCCTCCCCTTTGAGTAGGTTTGAAAAAATAAGCCGGGAGGCTTATTTTAGAGCCTTTACGGTATATAATTAAAAATTTTTATAATTGAAGGGGTAAGGAATAAGAAAGTTTGACACAAAGACAAAAGAAGAATAATAAACAACAAACACCAAATCTACAAATATTTAAATGTTTATTGTGCTTAACGCCATATTATTTTAAAAAGGCTGCATTGTTTGCATAAACTTATTACCTTTTAGAAAGAAGCAAATTTACTAATGATGAACAAAAAGAAATCCTTATGGGATGTGCGAAAACGAAAAAGGAAAATCCCAAATTTAGGGATGCCGATTGCGCAGCGAAACTCGTCATTCACCCATTGACAATAAGCAAATGGCGCAAAAAGCATGGGATTCCTGTTAGAAGTAGTAATTATAAATATTTCTTAAATAATCTCCTTTTTTAATTTACAATTCTTGTAAGAAAAAACTAATAAAGCAACGAAGAAATGAACAAAAATTCAGGAAAAGAAAAAATTTCTACCCTATTCGCTTGAAGAATTTTTAACTTCTCGGGAAAACTGCTTTGGACTTGGAGAAAAGCCTAAACTTTTTTGGACTATCCGTCTAAAATCGGTCCAAAAGGAATAAAAAAAATTAATAAAAGGATAGCAAAAAATTAATATTTAATAATATCACATAAACGAAATTGTTTTGCAAAAAATAATAATAAATCAAATAAATATTCTATTGTAATATTTTAAAATTAATTTTCCAGTAAAAAAACGTGAAAAAATTGATGAAAAAGAATTTGCAAAAAAAATACAAAGAAATCAAAGAACAAAATCCAGGAATTGCCGATAAAGATGTATCAAAAGAGATGAGTATTTCGATTGATTGCTTATTTCACCGAAAAAAGCGAATTGGGTATCCAAATGAAAATTACTTTATAAATAAATATTAACAAGGGAATATTTTCTACTGTAAATTGGAATTTGTATATTTCATTTATTTCATTTTGTAGAGCATGTGGTTCGCAATGATGATTTTAATTCCCAGTAATTTTTATGAGGCAATACTTGACAGTAATTTAGTTGGTACGATCATGCCATCGGTAGATGATCCGCGAGAATGAACGACTGGCCAATTCACATTTATTTTTAGAAAGTAGAAAATTATTCTTTAATATTTTTTTAGAAATTCGAAAATTATGCTTTTTTTAATATTTTTTATAAATTCGATAATTATGCTTCTTTAATATTTTTTAGAAATTCGATAATTATGTTTCTTTAATACATATTTTTTAAAAAATTCGAAAATTATGCTTTTTTAAATTTTTTAAAAGTTCGAAAATTATGCTTTTTTTAATATTTTTTATAAATTCGATAATTATTATTTCTCTAATATAAAATGCTCTATGAAAGACTGGAATGGAATATGCAAATTCCGACTCAAGGTAGAAAATTGTTTCCTTGGTATATTTTTTAGTGCTAAGTGCCAAACGTTTTACTACTAATAAACAAAAGGAAATCCTTATGGAATGTGCGAAACTTAAAAATGATCCGAAATTGGTTTCAAAAGATGACCATAGTCTTATACTAAAATAAATACGATATCTTAGAATTGTGCTGATTTCAATATTATAAAAATTATGGATTATTTATATAACCTTTTAGTAAAACACACCAAACATTTTACCATAAATGAACAAAATAAAATCCTTATGATTGAAACGGGAAAATCCAAAAATTTAATTACGTCGATTGTGCAGCGAAATTCGGCATTCATCTAAGGACAATAAAAATGGCGAGAGAAACATGGAATTTCTGTTAGTGGACTCGGTCGATTGAGCCTGCACGACTGAGTCTGTACGATTGAGTCTCCACGATTGAGTCTCCGTTGTTGTTGGGTCCTTAGTGTATACTATCTCTAAATAAAAATTTTTTTCGATTTTTTTCAAAATTTCATAGGCTTCGGATTTTTCAAAATTTACATCTGGTTTTCGAAAAAAAACATAAGCCAAAAACTTTTACAGGATTTGAGTTTTTCAAAAAATTTCACAGGGCTTGCGTTTTTCAAAAATTTCACAGGCCTTGAGTTTTTCATAAAAATTTCACAGGGCTTGGGTTTTTCAAAAATTTCACAGGCCTTGAGTTTTCATAAAAATTTCACAGGGCTAGGGTTTTTCAAAAAATTTCATAGCCTCTGGTTTTCAAACATTTTTAGTTGAATTTACTTTTAAATACATAAAGTTTTAATTGTTGATAACCTTTAGAGGGAGAACTTCATAAAATTTTCTTAAACCTAATAAAATAAGTTTCAAAAATTTCACACTTAAAAATTTTAAAATTTATAATTAGAGACTCAAATACCCAACAACAACGGAGACTCAATCGTGGAGACTCAATAGTACAGAATCAATAGTGTTGAGACTCAATCGTGCAGATTCAATCGTGGAGACTCAATCGTACCGACTCAATCGTGGAGATGGAGACTCAATCGACCCCCATCGTCTGTTAGTAAATAAAAAATTTGGCGCCGGGAGAAATGCTTTGAACTAGAGTCCGGACCGGCGGTAATACCGATCGGTAATTTTCGGTTTTCGGTAACGGTAATGTAACCGAAAATTACTGACCGAAAGATTTTTGATTTTTTTCGGTATTTTTCGATAACGGTATTATTCGGTAATTTTACCGAAAATTACTGACCGAAATCCAGAGAAAAAAAATGTTTTTTGAATCGTTTCCCCTCAGAAATCTAAGGAAAAAATATTTACAAGGGTTTAATCCCCTCAAAAATCCAAAGAAAAATTTTTTCTGGAATCCTGTTCCTTCAGAAATCCAAGGAAAAAATACCCAAAAATTCCAGAATAAATTTTTTTTCAATGGCCTATGTAAATTTCGAAAATCAACTCGAAAAGGCCTGTGAAAATTTCGGAAAATCAACACAAAAGGCCGAATACTGCCAAATTAATAAAAAAGTTATTCGCAATTCAATGAGTGCAAGGACTTTTTTGTCACCCTGTAAACATCTTAAAATCACTACCGAACTTTTTCATTTATAGTGCTGACATTAATGTGTACTTGTACTCCACGACCACTGGTACGGTGTACTGGTACAGTTTTCTCAAAATCTTCAATTCGACTTTATAATTTCCTCATAACTTTTTTTCAAGCTTAGGTTTCATGGCTAGAAATGGCCATTATTCAATTTTCATAATTGTTGAGCACATAATATTTGATCAAAGATCCCTTTGGCATTATTGAAAATTAAACTATTTTTGCATTTTGCTGCATTTTACTTTTGTATTTCTTCGATTTTAAATAATCACGACTGAAATTTAACTCAAACTAAATGCCATAGTTTCCACTATTGCCATTAATTAAAAATCGTAAAATTTTCCCAGACAATTGATTGGCGATTTTGATGATTCATCATTTATTGAATTCCATCGGACTTGGAATGGGAAAATAGGGATATTTGGGAAATGGAAGCAACTGAATATGTACAGTCATCAATATGAACTTCGCTTGTGCTGATTGCTTAATATTGTTGTCAAGATTTATTAACTTTGATAGTTCGAATTTTCATCGATATATTGTGGAATTTTACTTCTGGCCATTAAGGTCATTAAAAAGGGCCATTAAAACCAAACCTTTTAGAAGCATGTTCTGATGATCAAAATTTTTCAAAACTTTCAGAATGTGTTTTAGACCCCCCAAACTAATGATTTTGATGTTCTGTTCTTGAATATTCAGCAGATGTTTGGCCGCAATTTCAGAATCGGCTGAATTTCACGTTCGGCTACAACACATATATAATTTCATATTTAGGACAATTTACCGGGTAATGGAACCGCGCTCACTCTACCCTTGGGTGATTTCTTCTATGCCTCCGTTCAAGATCATATTAATCTGAGTGTGTCCATGGAAGAGCAATTTGAAGCCTGGATATACAACTGTACTTTTGGCACAGTATCGACCAAAATTCGAACCCTGAAAAGTCATACCAGTGTTCATTCGCTTGGTCCAAGGTAGGGTAACTCGCACCTAAATGGGGACCGATATTTGCGAAGGGTACCGATATTTGCCGACTAAATCTGGTAGACATCCCAAATTGTAGGGGAGAAAGTATAGTCATAATGGGAACAATCTTTAAAATTTCACTAACATATTTTTGATGTAAATCAATGCATCCGGTCACAAAAATTGCTCGCCAAGCTTCCATATGACTCGAACAAAGACTTGTTGAAAATTAAAACAAAAGACATCAAGAATGGAATCAATGAGAGGAATATAACAAGCATTTTCATCAAGGCACATCAGGTTTATAATGGATAGCTTACTTTGGACGGAATATTAATTACTATATTTTCGCTAATATAAGTATCGCTTCTATTATAATTTATAAGTATCCTCTCTTAAGCAGCTCTTGGACTAGCTTTAAATAATAAAAGAACCCTCTCTAATAAAAGCACCCTAGTAAATTACTCAATATAGATAGAAATAAAGCTTGAAACAATTGAAAATAAAGATATATTCAGTAAATGTAAAGCTCACAACAAATCGGGTTTTGTGATAAAATACTGTGACAATAAATATTACAGATAAACTTCTGTAGAGAAATAACTTTACATTTTTGGGAATTGTAATTTTATTATTTATCTAAATTTCCATAGTTTAATAGCATTTTAGGTTTGTGGCTGTGCTATCCTGGGCAGTTGGATCTGAGCAAGAACTTTGACATTTCAATTCCGACGACGCATTGGTCAATCCCAACCTGCTGAACAATTCGACCACTGACGAATGCTAACAGATCCGCAAGAAGCAATGCAACCAGTCTTTGAACGGATGCTTGATGTCGGAGATCAATTGATTTTCGAGATATCCATCGGTGGAAGTTTGAGATAAAATTGAGATACTCAGGAATTTTCTCGATCATGAACTAGTGATGCTCTTTGTTATTTAATTTTTTAAACTTCTCTACAAATAGTTGTGCGTTTCTGCTCATATTTTTTAAACATGTTTTCTTTTCCTCTCTTCAAATGCTCATCCTTTAATTTTGCCTAATTCTCCAAAAAAAAATTAATATTCAAATTTATATATTTAATGAATACGAATGAATGATTCACGAGAATTTGTTATACATTATCTTACTTCTCTTCAATTAGTTGTGCTTTTCAGCTCATATTTTGACATGTTTTCTTTTCCTCTCTTCAATGTTCTTCCTTCAATTTTGGGTTTCGGACTTCGTTTATTAAGTGGTCTTTTCCGAAACCCAAAATTTTCCTTAACTTTACAAAACAGACTAAGATATGGCGGAAACTTCGCAAAGGAGTGGGGTTCAGCGATTACGATAGGGCCGATGGGGAATTTTTTAAGAATTTTTCGTCCTTTTCTTAATGATAATTTTTTGCTTAAGACCATTTCGCAAGAAGAAAGGGTCCGGCGGTACTGATAGGGGCTGCCGGAGAAAATTTTGAAAATTTTTGATCCTTCTTTTAAGAAAAATTACCCTCCATTTCGAAGGAATCAAGTTATTCCTATTTTTAAGAAAGGGGACAATACCAACCCAGAAAATTACAGACCTATTTCATTAACATGCTGTTTATGTAGAATAATGGAATCTATTTTAGCAAAAAAAAATCAAATTTTCTGCAAAAATATAAACTTATTTCAGAAAATCAGTTTGGTTTTATAATAAATCGCTCAACAACTATTCAACTTATCACTGTAAAGAGGACTGGTATGATGCTATTTATGGCAAATATAATATAGATTGTTTACATATAGATTTTCAAAAGGCATTTTAATTAAATCCCACACCATTTCCTTTTACAAAAAACTTTTTAAAATTGGTATTCGAGGAAAATTATTGGAATGAATAATAGATTTTCTAAAGGATCGAACTATCATAGTAAAAAATACAAGAGTAATATTCAAAGAAATTACCAACAAATTCCGATGTGCCTCAAGGATCAGTTTTAGGAACTTTATTGTTCATTATACATATATCAATGATTTACCTGAATAAAAATTAAGCTTTTTGCCGATGATCTAAAAATTTATACCATATATAAAAACAATCATCAAAGCCAAAAATTAAATAAGCAATAATCGAAATCGTAAATTGGTCAAAAACATGGGGACTTACCATAAATCCCTATAAATCTAATGCAATATTTTGGGAAAAACAATCCCAAAGAGCAATACAACTTAATAATATAATCATTAATTATTAATAAGTTTGAAAATCCTGGCATATAAAAGACAAAAATTAGTTCATTAAATTTTTTAAAAAATTATGCTTAGAAACTTTTTTATAAACATTAAAAAATTTAATATACGATACGAATTGCTTAAAAATTTCTTAATAAATCTCACCATTTTGTCCAATGATCGACGGTTGAGCAGGCTGGTTCAATTCCCGAAAATCATATAAAATTGAACTAGGATATTTGCGATTATCCACCGGTGGATTGTATGCCGAAATTTCATAGGGTAATGAGAAAGATAATAATAATAACGGCAATGAATTTGATAAAATTTTGTACATTCAAAATAATTTTGTAAATTAAAATTAATTTGATGATTAATTTTAAATTAAAAATATAGTAAATTATATCGATATGTTAAAATATTATGTAATATAGGAAAAAATGAAATGATTAATAATGTCATCTGCAAAATATATTTAAATTTTTTATAAATTACAATTCCTTAATATTTTTTAAGATCAAAATGGATTAATTTATTGGTAATATTTAATAAATAATACTATTTAGTAGAACATTTTTTGTAATCATAACATCTATTCAAGGATGGTATTAACATTTGCAAAAATATCTGTTAATGCTTGAAGCATTTATTATGATTTATAATTATTTTTATGATTTTATTTAAAAAATATTCCTTCCCTTTCCTTTTAACAAAAATCAATTTTGATCATGGAATATTAGCACAACATAATGATAATTGATATTAATTGATTATATTAAATTAAAATATATAGAATTTTCAATCAAAAAACATCAATATTCAATTTCGACGTTCATCCCAAATATGCTGAAAATAATTTTTTGATGTCATTCTTTTTTATGCTTCATTGTACGAAATTTTTATGCTTCATTGTACAATTTTTATTATAAATTTTTTATTTTTTTGTTATTTTCATTGTTCAGCTATGGTTCAGCTTTCTTGAGCTAAAAAAAATAAAAATGAACCCGAAAAAACCAAAAGGCGATATATATACAAAAAATTGATCGATTGTAATTTCTCCGATTCTAATATATTCTAATATAAAAATTTATTCGAAATTATTAATATCTTCACAACTTAAACCGATAATAATATGACAGTGCAAAATTTTCCATAATCATTTTTTCACTAAAGAAGCACTACTTACAATGTGGACGATTTAGAAAATCACATTCCACAGCCCCCAAGAATAGGTATTTGAAAACAGAAAACTGAAGAAAAATAAATTATTTTATTTAAATTTGTAAAATAAAAACAGATTCTTGGGTGTGTATATGGTAGCTGATTTTCAAACCGGCCAGCTTTTCTGTAGTCTCACTCAGGGTGGCCGATTCCAAACCACTAAAATGCGGCATTTGCTTATTTTCGGTCTAAAAAATGCGGCAAAATGCGGCAATTTTGATGAAAAATGCGGAAAAAATGCGGCAGATTTATAAACCTTTAAAAAATCAAATAAAATTATTTATAAATTTTATTCCACATCTTTCTCACTACTTTT
>LDKF01001437.1:22196-40414 GCA_001026735.1 Rotylenchulus reniformis
TATAAGGCCTAGGCCTTATATTTTTCAACCTCGGTCGAAGGGGGGCCTTATAATAGAGGGAGGAGACCTTATATTGGAGGGAGGGCCTTATATTTTTCAACCTTCGTCGGAGAGGAAGGGGTTTACTATAAATATTGTTGGTCCAGATTTTGCCAAGAATCATTTTTCTGGGAATTATTTTTTAAATTTTTTTCGTAAATTGAACAAACTATTTATAATGAAAACACCAAAATAAAATAATTTCTTATTTATTTTCAATGCAATGTCCTTAGATATCAATTATAGAGTTTCAGATTTCATTTCTAGCAATATTAATTACTTCGTTTTTCTTCTTTTTTGTTTATTAAAACACAACATTAAACTTATTATAAGGTCACTATGGATGCCTTATAATAAAGGGGGCCTTATATTAAAGGGAGGGCCTTGTATTTTTCAACCTCTGTCGAAGGGGGGGCTTTATATTAGAGGGGGTCCTTATAATAGAGGTAGGCCTTATATTAGAGAGAATAAGAAAATTTGTTGTAAAAATACAAAATAAATAGGAAATTTATTTTTGTTAAATTTCGAAAAATTTCCCATCAATATACAGTTTACTTTCAAATTTTGCGAATTTTTTAAATCCAAAAATTTGATATATAATTAGTAGGAAATGATCAATTAAAAATTAAAATTTAATTAAACAGTTATTACATCTATCAATCATATTAATTAGATAAATTCATTTAATTGTTTTGGAAATAGTGTATATTAAATTATAATTTTTATTATTTATTAATCAGAAAAAAAATTGGATTTTGCGAAATATTCAAACAAAATCCATTACCATTTAATTGGCGTGTAAAATGGTGGTGAGAAATTTTGTTATGGTCATGATCATGACATCAAACACATAAAATGGTGACCATCGTGTGAATAAATTTTTATATTCAAAAGTAATGTAGTAATTTAGATCGAATTCACTATGTTTCATTAGATTAATTCATTTTTATCGATAAAATTGCATAATATTTAGAGAGGCCCAGTCTATTCAAGAGAATATAATTTTTATGTAGCACATTTTTAGCATATGCCCAATTTATTTAAATAATTTTATTCATTTTGAAATTTTTTCCAAAAATTACAATTTTCGTTAAGTAAAATTCAAAGAAAAATTCATATTACCGTAAAACCTGTATTAAAACCCCGGGGTTATATTTTTCAACCCACCTCCAGAGAGGGGTCTATTACAGGGGGGTTCAATTGCAAGGGGTTATAATACAGGTAATACAGGTTTTACTGTACACCATATTTTCCAATTATTCTGACCCCAATGAGAATAAATTTAAATAGAACATAATGAAAGAACTTTATTTTAAAGCGTTAAATTTTTTATAAAAAACAAAATTGTTTAAAAAATTGCTTATTAGAAAAATGGATATTTTATTGGATCGTCACCTCTACAATACTTTATATAACTGTACAATGTATCGGGTTGAGGATGTGCCTTTTGAGCGGCGCCAAAAATTATCCTTTGGTATCATCATGATCATGTTGTATTGCATTTTCATGGTATGACTTGATCTAATTAAAAAATTATTATGTCGATCCCATTTATTTTTTACTTTGTATATTACTTAAGCACTTTACTTTTTTTGCAATGAGCTTTATTTTTATATTTTTTAATACTGTATTATTTCCTAAAAGTAACCCAATAAGCTATTTTTGGGTTTTTTTCTTTATACCCACAAATTTATAAAAAGAAAATAATCCCTTTTAATTCTTCTGGCTTCTGGCCATAAAATTTTAAATTGATAGATATCCTCCACAGAATTTTAAATTATAGCTTATTTCCTCCAGAATAACCATGAATTTTCAGGCCCTTACACTATGATTCTAGTGATTTCACGAGATCTCAATTTTTTAAAAAACAACCGGAAAATTAGTGTCCCCTTTATTCTTCTAAAATTCTCAAAAAATCCCCGGAATCACCCTTTATTTTCCCCAGCCCCTGCATGTGCTGTGCCTCGGGGCGATGCTCGAGTTCTGGGCCAACTCCTCGGCCTACAAAGTGATGTTCCTGATGGGCCTTGGCCACATCTGCGGCCTTTCCGTCACCGCTCTGCTCACCGGCATCTTCGCTCTCCGCGGCATCGTCTTCTGTTCCGCGCCGATTTTGAATTTCGTTGCCGGAGCTGTGGCATTATGTGAGGATAAAATTTCAAATTCATTTTACAATTTTTAATGTCGGGTTCCATCTTATTTTTTTCTATTTTCGACTCCATAAAGCCACTGCCCTGATAGGGTTAGTTTTTCTGGAAAATTCCTCCGATGGCGGCACGTCCACCCCGAAGGTCCCATTTTTCAGTCGGCTGGGCCTTCACCACATCCCTGTCCGTGCTGCTGGCCCTGGAGCGTTGTGTGGAACAGACTTTCCCCCATTTTGCGGNTTCTTGCTCATTCTTTGTAAAACTGCCATATTGGACGTAAAATACACTCTACATATTGTAAATTAAAATTAAGTAATCATATAATGAATTTCAATGCAGGGGAAAATTTCATCCCACGGAAATTGAACTCAAGACTAAAAAAATAATGTTTAAAATTTAACATCTACATATTTGACTGTCTTTGGGACGCAATAAAAATGAACGTCATTTTTGCTAAAGAACCATATATGGATCCTATCTATCCAATGGTGTAACTTTTGTTCAAAAGCAATACACCCACACAAAATAGGTAATTCCCTTGAGATTTGTTTATGTGGTAAATCGTTACCTAGCTACTGATGAGATTATCGGAGAAAGTAATTCTGATTGAAAAGTTAAGCTTCTAACAATAAGTATTAGATTATTAGATTAAGTCCTCAACTACCTATATAATATATAAGCACTAAATTTAAAATTAAATATCTAACCATATAACTAATGGTCAGAACCCTAATCTATACTAGGTCCCCGATCGATTAAATTTTTGATTAATTTTTTATAATTTTTTGCCGATTATTCTGATAAATTTTTGGTAACCTAGTTTAATCGATAGGAATAAAAATAATCTGATCCTTACATTTTAAAATCCATAGCATTGGAATAATTTGGATGCGATCCATACCATTGTGGTTGCGACTGTTCTGCCTGCCCTTTACCTGTTGTTCGCCATTTGTCTCTCCCTGAAACTCACTCAAATCACCAAATTACCGGCCACCGAGCGAAAAATGCGAAAATCGGTGAGCAAAAATTATTTTTTTTCCATTTTTTCAAACTTTCCATTCAATTGATACATTCAAAAATTATTTTATCATCCCCAAACTAAAGGTATTCGTCCAAGTCTTTGTGCTTTCCCTGATTCTCACGGTTTTCGCGGCAAATTACACACTTTTGAACTTTGTGCCGGTGCCGGACATTTTGGTCTCGATCAACATGTACCTTTGGGTCCTATTGGATGGTAAGCAATTGTTGAAAGAAAATTTTTTAAAAAAATTCATAGGTAAAGGACAAATATGTAAAATTCTTTAAAATTTCCCAACAATTAGATTTTTCATTGATCTTTTATTTTACTAGTTATCAAAAATATAATATAACTTTTTTAATAATAAAAATTTAAATTAAAAATATTTTTAAATGTTTAGGTAATTTCATGGTTTTCTTAGAAAATTTAACAAAATTTCACAGGTGTCCCTCCGCTTGTGTATTTGTCCCTAAACACATCTCTACGCACCGGATGTTTGCGTATTTTGGGATACGGACCTGCGTCATCGAACGCAAAATCAATGAAACAAAGCAACGTCATGGGCATTACACGACAAACATCCGCACGGATTCTCAGCTCCCGGAATGTGCAGATCAACAATCTTGTGTCCAGCAAACTTTGAAATCTTGAATATTTCACGCTATCTTGTATATAATACTAAATCAGGATAATATTGACAAGATCTTTATAATGATCAATTCCTTCTGTGTTATTATCATGATCTTCATAAGATCTGAATAAAAATATTAAGGTGTAAATAATTCATAATTCGTTATTTTATTGAAAATAATGATCAACAAATACAAAATAATAAATTAAAAATTATCACTAAGGTCTAAATAGATATCTCAGGTTATAAAATACTAAACAGGAATCTACAGGGCTTTGATCCTTAAAAAATTTCTAATCACAAATAATTTGGTCAGATTGGTTATATTACCTAGATGTTTCATCTTAAAATATTAAGTTATACATTGTAAATATCTTAAATTGTGCGGTTTATTAATGTATATAATAATACATACAAATATACAACTTATACCAAGAGTGTATTTTGATCATTGATCTTTGATCTCCGATCAGCATCTGCGTCCGCCCGCCTTGTTCTGCTCACAGCACTTCATGCACCTGTCGTACTCGAAGCCCTGCTTCATCTCCATGATCCGGCAATCTTCGCTGCAACCTTTGGCCCCGAATCTGAGTCCGCCCAATGCGTCGCAATGGGCCAAAAATGCGGCGATTATCAGAAAAATCAGCAAGAAAAATTTCATTTTGGTCCTTTGCTTTATTTGGTGCTAAAAATGAAAATTTTTGATAAAAAAAACTATTAAGCAGGAAAAATGTAAAAAATCAGGGGTAGTCTGGGAATTGAACCCAGGACCTCTNGGTGAGAAATTTTGTTATGGTCATGATCATGACATCAAACACATAAAATGGTGACCATCGTGTGAATAAATTTTTATATTCAAAAGTAATGTAGTAATTTAGATCGAATTCACTATGTTTCATTAGATTAATTCATTTTTATCGATAAAATTGCATAATATTTAGAGAGGCCCAGTCTATTCAAGAGAATATAATTTTTATGTAGCACATTTTTAGCATATGCCCAATTTATTTAAATAATTTTATTCATTTTGAAATTTTTTCCAAAAATTACAATTTTCGTTAAGTAAAATTCAAAGAAAAATTCATATTACCGTAAAACCTGTATTAAAACCCCGGGGTTATATTTTTCAACCCACCTCCAGAGAGGGGTCTATTACAGGGGGGTTCAATTGCAAGGGGTTATAATACAGGTAATACAGGTTTTACTGTACACCATATTTTCCAATTATTCTGACCCCAATGAGAATAAATTTAAATAGAACATAATGAAAGAACTTTATTTTAAAGCGTTAAATTTTTTATAAAAAACAAAATTGTTTAAAAAATTGCTTATTAGAAAAATGGATATTTTATTGGATCGTCACCTCTACAATACTTTATATAACTGTACAATGTATCGGGTTGAGGATGTGCCTTTTGAGCGGCGCCAAAAATTATCCTTTGGTATCATCATGATCATGTTGTATTGCATTTTCATGGTATGACTTGATCTAATTAAAAAATTATTATGTCGATCCCATTTATTTTTTACTTTGTATATTACTTAAGCACTTTACTTTTTTTGCAATGAGCTTTATTTTTATATTTTTTAATACTGTATTATTTCCTAAAAGTAACCCAATAAGCTATTTTTGGGTTTTTTTCTTTATACCCACAAATTTATAAAAAGAAAATAATCCCTTTTAATTCTTCTGGCTTCTGGCCATAAAATTTTAAATTGATAGATATCCTCCACAGAATTTTAAATTATAGCTTATTTCCTCCAGAATAACCATGAATTTTCAGGCCCTTACACTATGATTCTAGTGATTTCACGAGATCTCAATTTTTTAAAAAACAACCGGAAAATTAGTGTCCCCTTTATTCTTCTAAAATTCTCAAAAAATCCCCGGAATCACCCTTTATTTTCCCCAGCCCCTGCATGTGCTGTGCCTCGGGGCGATGCTCGAGTTCTGGGCCAACTCCTCGGCCTACAAAGTGATGTTCCTGATGGGCCTTGGCCACATCTGCGGCCTTTCCGTCACCGCTCTGCTCACCGGCATCTTCGCTCTCCGCGGCATCGTCTTCTGTTCCGCGCCGATTTTGAATTTCGTTGCCGGAGCTGTGGCATTATGTGAGGATAAAATTTCAAATTCATTTTACAATTTTTAATGTCGGGTTCCATCTTATTTTTTTCTATTTTCGACTCCATAAAGCCACTGCCCTGATAGGGTTAGTTTTTCTGGAAAATTCCTCCGATGGCGGCACGTCCACCCCGAAGGTCCCATTTTTCAGTCGGCTGGGCCTTCACCACATCCCTGTCCGTGCTGCTGGCCCTGGAGCGTTGTGTGGAACAGACTTTCCCCCATTTTGCGGCCAAATGCTTCGGGGGCCCCCGCATTTTGCTGTGGTCCCTGGCCGTCCTCCTCTACTCCCTCTACTACGGCTTCTTCACCATGCCCCTCACATTCAGCGGAATCACCGCCAACTGGCAGTTCAACCCCCATGTCGGATACCTGGACGACCAGTTCGACTCGGACATTGTGAGTAAATTGCAAATAAATCGAAAATATTTCATATTGGCATCTTTGGAAGTTAAACATAGGAAAAAATTTGATAAGGTAATAATCTAATAATGGATCATCATCTTTTTTTCTTGCTCATTCTTTGTAAAACTGCCATATTGGACGTAAAATACACTCTACATATTGTAAATTAAAATTAAGTAATCATATAATGAATTTCAATGCAGGGGAAAATTTCATCCCACGGAAATTGAACTCAAGACTAAAAAAATAATGTTTAAAATTTAACATCTACATATTTGACTGTCTTTGGGACGCAATAAAAATGAACGTCATTTTTGCTAAAGAACCATATATGGATCCTATCTATCCAATGGTGTAACTTTTGTTCAAAAGCAATACACCCACACAAAATAGGTAATTCCCTTGAGATTTGTTCATGTGGTAAATCGTTACCTAGCTACTGATGAGATTATCGGAGAAAGTAATTCTGATTGAAAAGTTAAGCTTCTAACAATAAGTATTAGATTATTAGATTAAGTCCTCAACTACCTATATAATATATAAGCACTAAATTTAAAATTAAATATCTAACCATATAACTAATGGTCAGAACCCTAATCTATACTAGGTCCCCGATCGATTAAATTTTTGATTAATTTTTTATAATTTTTTGCCGATTATTCTGATAAATTTTTGGTAACCTAGTTTAATCGATAGGAATAAAAATAATCTGATCCTTACATTTTAAAATCCATAGCATTGGAATAATTTGGATGCGATCCATACCATTGTGGTTGCGACTGTTCTGCCTGCCCTTTACCTGTTGTTCGCCATTTGTCTCNTTTGGTCTCGATCAACATGTACCTTTGGGTCCTATTGGATGGTAAGCAATTGTTGAAAGAAAATTTTTTAAAAAAATTCATAGGTAAAGGACAAATATGTAAAATTCTTTAAAATTTCCCAACAATTAGATTTTTCATTGATCTTTTATTTTACTAGTTATCAAAAATATAATATAACTTTTTTAATAATAAAAATTTAAATTAAAAATATTTTTAAATGTTTAGGTAATTTCATGGTTTTCTTAGAAAATTTAACAAAATTTCACAGGTGTCCCTCCGCTTGTGTATTTGTCCCTAAACACATCTCTACGCACCGGATGTTTGCGTATTTTGGGATACGGACCTGCGTCATCGAACGCAAAATCAATGAAACAAAGCAACGTCATGGGCATTACACGACAAACATCCGCACGGATTCTCAGCTCCCGGAATGTGCAGATCAACAATCTTGTGTCCAGCAAACTTTGAAATCTTGAATATTTCACGCTATCTTGTATATAATACTAAATCAGGATAATATTGACAAGATCTTTATAATGATCAATTCCTTCTGTGTTATTATCATGATCTTCATAAGATCTGAATAAAAATATTAAGGTGTAAATAATTCATAATTCGTTATTTTATTGAAAATAATGATCAACAAATACAAAATAATAAATTAAAAATTATCACTAAGGTCTAAATAGATATCTCAGGTTATAAAATACTAAACAGGAATCTACAGGGCTTTGATCCTTAAAAAATTTCTAATCACAAATAATTTGGTCAGATTGGTTATATTACCTAGATGTTTCATCTTAAAATATTAAGTTATACATTGTAAATATCTTAAATTGTGCGGTTTATTAATGTATATAATAATACATACAAATATACAACTTATACCAAGAGTGTATTTTGATCATTGATCTTTGATCTCCGATCAGCATCTGCGTCCGCCCGCCTTGTTCTGCTCACAGCACTTCATGCACCTGTCGTACTCGAAGCCCTGCTTCATCTCCATGATCCGGCAATCTTCGCTGCAACCTTTGGCCCCGAATCTGAGTCCGCCCAATGCGTCGCAATGGGCCAAAAATGCGGCGATTATCAGAAAAATCAGCAAGAAAAATTTCATTTTGGTCCTTTGCTTTATTTGGTGCTAAAAATGAAAATTTTTGATAAAAAAAACTATTAAGCAGGAAAAATGTAAAAAATCAGGGGTAGTCTGGGAATTGAACCCAGGACCTCTCGCACCCTAAGCGAGAATCATACCACTAGACCAACTACCCGCTCGAAGAACAGATCGCGAAATTCTCGGAACTGATTTAATCAATTCCCGATGAATCAGTTCTCGAAGGATCATGGAGAAAGATCATTAACGCCTAAAATATGTATTTTTTAGTTTAACTTTTTGCTTTATAAAACAAGAGTCGAAAAATGCAGAATTTGAAGCTCTGAAAATTTTTTTATCGAAAAACAAATCGGTCTTTTCAGTTTTCACATTCGAAACAATTATGCGCGATAATCAGGCAGATTATTCCAAATTTCAATAGAAAATATAATTTCACGAATCTGAAAATATTTTATATCACAAATATTATGAGCTTATTTTTCTGAAAATTTTTCAAAAAAATTGCGATCTGATGAAAATGAATTCGGGACTCGAAATATGTATCGGCTTTTAAAGAAGCCAAGGCCGAATATTTATGGCCTCATTTCTCCCTAACAAAGAACCCTCCAAATTATAAGAGGTCATCTTCATCGGAGGAGAGGACAAAGGACAACAATCAGCGGCGGAAGAGCCCATTTTTTGTGCGCATTTTTTGTGTTGTAAACTGTCAATGAACAATTATGTTGTGTAAAATGGGAGGGGGTGATCAGAGAGTGATCGGAAAGTCCGATCAGCAGCAGCAGAGGACGTCATATTTTTGCTCCGGGGCTTTTCTTTGTTCAGCAAAAGGAGGCGATGACTCATTGATCATTGGTCAGTTTTTACAACTTAAACATGATATTAACTTGTTAAATTCAATCAAATAACAAAGTTTTAGGAAATAATATCCTTGTCTGTTGGGTTTGTTGCAATTTTCGGGAAAAATAAAGTAAAAATGCTTTGTAGCAAAGTTTCAAGATTTTCATAGCAAACATAAAATTATGCAAAAAACATTTTTTTTTGTTTTTTCCTATATTAAAAATCAGGATAAACTAGCCAGAAATTTTATAATCATCAAAAAATTGTCCATTATCCGCGGAAGAGGCAAGTATGGTTAAAAATGAATTTTTTGTAAAAAAATTTTAATAAAATAATGGCAATGTTTTTGGGGCCTGGGCTTAAGCAACTTTTGTTGTTGAAATGCTCCATGTTAATTTATTAATGCCATTTAGATTTTAAATTGACCAAAAATTTATTTGCAAATGAAGGAAACCGTTGACATTGTTGTGAAAACAAAATCCCGGATGAAAACCTCTTAAATATATCAGTAAAAAGTGAAAAAATACCGTATTCTCTCTAAAATAAGGCCTAGGCCTTATTTTTTCATCCACCTCCGAAGGGAACCTTATTTTATAGGGAGGCATTTTTTTTTCAAATCAGTAGGTTCATCATATTTGTCCTTTTTTAAAGTGATTTATCCTTTTTCCGACCAATCTTTTCGTTATTATCCATTTTAGAACCTAAAATTTTTATTTATTTGCAGTTATAGAATAAAAAAGGCAAAATTTCATTAAAAATCAAACATTCAACTCTTATAAAGGGGACCTTATATTAGAGAGGGGGCCTTATTTTAGAGGGAGGCCTTGTTTTTTTCAACCATCTCCGTATTTTAGAGAGAGGCCCTATTTTAGAGGGAGGCTTTATTTTAGAGAGAATCGGTAAATAAAATTTGTGTCCAGTCCGTGTCCGATTCCGATCACTGATCAGTCATTAGTATTCATCAGCAACCACCATGGCGGCACTCCCATCTTCTGTTCCACCACGGTCCGTATCTGCAGCATTGCATGCCATGGGCACAGCACTTGCTCCTCCCACAGCAATAGGAGTTTGTACGACAGAATATTGGAGTCCCGCGCGGATTCCGGTAACAACCTTATGAAGTTATGAACATGTTATCATCGACTAGTACTAGAACGTAAAAAGGGCGGCTGAAAACTTTTTCCAAGCTTGCTAGGCCGAAAATATGGAAAGCCATTATTAAGAATTTTTATGCTCTATCTTCTGGTTTTTTAATTTTTCGACATTCGGCGAAAAAGTTGAAATTTTTTGAAAATATCGAAAATAGTTTTCGAAAATTCAAACTTTTTGGTGGTCGAATTGAAAAATTAATCTGCACATGGCTTTTTATACTTTCGGTTTAGCTTTTAAACTATCGACCAAGTTTAGAAAAATTTTCGGCTAGATTGACCTATTTGTCGTTTTTTAAAGTCCTAGCACAGAAAAAAATGCCACTTGACTAATCGAGCGAACGCATTTTTATTTTTTGAAAATGTTGAAAAATGTAAATTTTAAAAAATTTAAAAATTTTCGCAGAAATCCGACAAACTTATGCCTAAAAATTGAGCTATTTTTTTGATTTTTTAACTATTGACCTACTTAGATAGTAAATCAGGGTTTCCATCGAAAAATTTTAAAAATCAGGACATCATGACCAAAAAATCAGATTTTCGTTACCAAACATGGTCAAAAATCAGGACATTTCAAAAAATGTTTTTATACCACTTGAAATTCAGAAATAATGAATCAAAAATCGTATTTCTCGCCACTTATAATCAATTTGAGCAATTTGGGGGTTGAAAGACATATTATAAAATGGGAACAAATCGAGATCATAAATGAAGGAATTTCGGGTGCCCTGTCCAGTTGGCCGAACAAATGAAAAAACTCTTTCCATACTTGCATTTTTTTTTGAAAAATTTCATAGTGTAGGGAGTCGGCGGTCCCGATAGGGGCCGCCGGAGAAAATTTTGAAAATTTAGACCTAGTTTTCTCTTAGAAATTGGTCACTTTTTTAAATAAAAATTTCCAAAATCCCAAAAATCAGGACAAAATAAGGACATGGGTTCAAAATCAGGACAAATTTGAGAAATCAGGACATTTTATTTCTCTCAGATTTGGACCCCAAAATCAGGACAAATCTGAGAAATCAGGACATATGGAAACCCTGTTGTAAATATACCATTCTATACTTTTCGCCCAACCCTCTCATCAGCACGGAAACACCAAAAGAATTTCCCAAAAATTCTCACCTGGTTCGACAACAGCATTAATCATGCCCTCCTCCTCTATAGGCAATGCAACCGCAACATTGCAATTGAACACCACCGACGAAAGGGCAAAAAATATGAAAGAACAAGGCAGGACAGATACCATCTCTGCTATTAAGTTATTAAAAATTAATAAATTAATAAACAGAAAAATGGATTATAAGCATAATTTAGAAAAATTACCAGCCGGCTTAATAAAAAATATGCATAATTTTCACGGTGTTTGATCGTTAAAAAGGGTCTTAAGGTCAGGCATTTTGTTTCGAGTTGTTAGATCAAAAATAAAAGGGGCAAAATAAGAAGAATTTAAGGTTCAATCTTTTATTTATTCAAATTTCTCCGAATTAATTTTCCTGAAAGGTTAATAATTTCTCGAATAACTGTAACATTCGGTATTTACGAAAAATCCCGAATTTTTCGAGCAGATTCGAAGTAAAACTAAAAAAACTAAAGATGGGGAATTTAATCCTGCACAGTCTAGCAAGGTCTGAAAAAGTTTAAATAGAATTAAAAGACCATTTTTAACGACTCAGAACCAATTTTTAAAACATTTGCTTTTGTGAAAAAATGTTTTTTAGTTTTGGGTGGTTATGGCACTTTTTTAACGTCCTAGCCTCACAGATGAGCATGAAATTAGTTTTATCAAACGATTTTTTAAGCTATGCTAGGTATTCAATGCTTAGAATAAATTTCAGAAATCTATTTTATTGTCCCAATTGTCCAATTTAGATGGGGTTTTTTAATTAAAATTTTCAGTGTTCGATTAGAAATCGTATACAAATGATGAAAAGCTATTTTTAAGCGTCATTTTCTCATATTTTTTGGGGCGAAATCTTTTGTTTAAATATAATAAATTTCAAAAAATCAAACGTTTTACCTTCGAAGAAAATTCACCTTTGGTCAACAAATTTCAGCCATTGTTCACAACTTTACATCTTGTGGCGTTTGATAATAAAATATGAGTAAGCCTCAAAAAAAAGAAAAAATAAGATTGAGGGGGGTTGGCCAAATATATAAAATAATATTGGGGCAGTCGAATAATTCGGAATGTTTTTTTATTCGTTTAATTCTGGTGATCAAATAAACGTAATAAAATACCTAATAAAAATTTTCAAACTCGAAATCTCTGGAAGTCATAAATTAGTGCAACCCTTATCCCGGGCTTTTTTTTGAAAAATTCGATCGAGGGGGCAAATTGGCCAAATATTATTGAGTAGTCGAATAATCCATTATTTTTTTTATTCTGGTGACCAAATAAACGTAATAAATAAACTAATAAAATTTTTCAGATAAATATAAACAAAATGATCAATAAATTGATGCTTTTTGACATTTAGAAATCTATTTAGCCAATCGCAGTTCGAAAATTTGGATTTGGTTTTCCGGCCTTTTCACTCTTCATTCTCGTATTTCTTCAAGTGAATTTTCCAAAACAATATGGTACTCGAATTCACTCCATAGCCCTNTATAAGGTGGACTCCTAATGGGGGGGGGGGTAAATTTTTTCCGGTAATTACTTTGTTTAAATCCAAGTCTATGGTTCCAATTGTAAATAGAATTAATATGTACGCCCATTTCCTTGGCAAATTGTGTGCTCAATTTTTTGCTCATTTTCTGCTTTTTCTCTATTCGATATGCTTCTTGCATTGCGTAGAATTTTTCCAAAATCTGCAATTTTTGCTCATCCGAATAATACCTGGGTTTGGCTAAAGAAAATGAAATCATTTTTTATTATTATTCGCATTACTGACAATTGAATTTTTCTCGATTCTATCTCAATGGAATATTTTTAAAATTAGTTTCTTTCTCTCTTACCCATAATTGAATTTTTATGAAGAATTTTTAATTAAAAATAAATAAATATGCACAATTATCTTCTGGAAATTGGTTGAAAGTGGAATTGATTTTTAGCTCATTAGCAGAGTGGTCAAAATATAAATGTGCTGATATGCAGAATTTTATGCTCAATTTTTTAGCCTTTTAGATTTTTTTTTGAATATCCTTGAAAATGTTCGAAAATTTTCAGTTATTCGAAAAAACTTGTTTTAAGGGGAAATGGGCAAACTCCATTTTGGCACTTTCGGAGCAAATGACATGCGCGATCAAAAACATTTGGATTTTTAAAATTCTATGAAAAATCGAATTTTCGGGTTTTAGGGTAACCCTTATCGGAATTCGACGGGAATGATCATTTTGGACATTATGAAAAATTGTGAAAAAAAATCATCAAATGGAGACCCAAATCAATTTTTTGTTTTTTTACCGGCAGGATCAGATGAAGAAGCACCATTTTCATCCATATTTCTATTGGCACCGGACCATCGATCATCGAGAGCTAGCAATTTGAGCAATTCAGGACTTTGTTGATTTTCTTTCCGATTTTGCGGAATGTAAGATAGATCAAATCCATGAGACTGATTTTCCGAATTTGATCCACTTTTTGTGCCATAAATTGCAACAGTAATAAATAACAAATAATAAAGGTATAATAGCATTGACATGATTCTTCAAAAAAAAATGATTTTTTAAATTATTTTCTTCTTTCACCAGTTATAATAAATTTATCTTACAATTCAATTAAATTATTATTAACGACAATATTTATTCATCATCGATGGATTTTTTCGTAAAAATAACAAAAATTGACTAGCATACCAATTATTTGTCTATTATATTATAAAGAAATAAAGATAAAAAAATGGAACAACAAATATACTATAATATTTGTTTTCTGGATATCATTTTTGATGCTAAAAAATAATTTTATTATTATTATTGAGTTGGAAGTTTGAAGCCATTTTAAAATTTGGCTCAAATTCTAAACATTTTTGGATAAAAAACGGTGCTAGGATGTTAAAAAAGCCCTTTAGAAGCGTTAAAAAGGCCCAATAAGAGCAATCTGGCCAAAAACTTTTTTTGTAAGACTTGTTAGACCGAAAGTATAAAAAGCAAATTTGTGCAGAATTTTATCCTCTATCTCTGGGGTTCTTACTTTTTCGAAATTCGGCGAAAAATTTCGAATTTTTGCCGAAACACAGAAAAAATTGGTTTTTAGGGGATATTTCGAATTTTTGGCCGAATTTCGAAAAAATTAAAATACCAGAAGATAGAGCATAAAATTCTGCACAACTTTGCTTTTTATACTTTCGGTTTAAAAAGTCTTACAAAAAAGTTTTTAGCCAGACTGATGTTATTGTGCCTTTTTTAGTGTCTTAACACACCTAAAAAATTTGCTGTAAAGATACAAATCGAAGAATTTTTTCGATATCCATTAGAAAAAAATAAAAATGAAGCTAACATGAAAGAAAACAGTGTGTTATCGCTGTGTCCTTTTTCTCTATTTCCTTGTGATTCAAATTTCGGCGCCAAAAAGCATTTGAATTTTATTTTTGCATTTCGTGTCAAATTTATTGTTCTTCTCCGCGTCGACTTTTGTGTTCACCGAAAAAATTTTGCTCAGTAATATCTAATATGAATGTCTCAAAATTAAAAGCAAGTTTCAAGATAAGTATTAAGTGACAAAGATAGGAATTAAATTTACTGTTAGAAGAATTTGGATGAATAAGAGCATATTATCATATCGATTAATACTTATAATTACAACAGAAGATTAATCAATTTTAATTAGCAAAAATTTAAATTTCGAGTTATAACTTTAGACATTTGAGCTTATTGTCTTGGATTGGGAGCCGATCAGTTGGGCAGTGATCATTTGGGCAGTGATCAGTTGTGCAGTGATCAGTTGGGCAGCGAATAAAAAAAATAAATGACAAAAAAATCAAACAAAACACCTTTTAATAATTAAAATAAAAATTTTAAATAATAATTTACAGGCTTAAGATTCCGATTTTTCAGAATTTGAGATCTTTAATTTAAAAAAAATTACAGGTTTAGGATTTTCAAAAATTTTCACAGGCCTAAGAGTTTTCAAAATTTTTACAGACACTGGATTTTCAAAAAGCATGGAGTTATTTTATAATTTTACAGGCATTGAATTTTAAAAATTTTATAAACCTGTGACTTCAAAAAATTTTTTTACAGGTTTTGTATTTTAAGTTTTTTATAGGCCTTGGATTTTCAAAAAATCATAAACCTTAGTCATTAGAATCAGGAAATAGACTTGACTCTAAAGTCAAAGTCAAAAATGGTCAATAGAATTCAAAAATTTTGAAAATTCTAAAATTTCGAAAAATCCGAGCCCTTTAAGAATTTACCAAAAAAAGAAATTTTTATTTACTGCCCAAATGATCACTGGCGGCCGCTGTCGGGACTCCGGACCGCCGGCATCTCTGAAAATAATAAAGCGCAAAAAATGACAATTTTTCTTAAGAAAATGATGGTCTAAAAACATAAAATACTCATGTGGCGAAAATTCAAAATTTTTTGAGCAAATTCGAAAACCATGCTTGGGGGCATACCAAATCAAAAGTTTTCATTTGCTGGGAATTTTCTGGGGATAGTGAGCTGGGGTCTAATAAGTAGGGCTGGCACTTTTAGGGAATTCCCTATTTTTTAAAGACATGGAAACGTAGGGAAACGCTCAAAAACGCGTTTTTAGACATATTTAAACGTTTTTCGATGAACTTTTTTTTCCCTATTTTCCCTATTTCTATAAGCGCGGCTAAATTTTTCCCTATTTCGCCATTTTTTCCCTATTTTCTCCCTATTTTGGCTTATTTTTTACGAAATTCTTCACAAAAGTGCAATAAAAACCGAAAATTTTAGATTTTGGAAAAAAATTTTAGTTTTTTCCGAAAAATTTTTGGGAAATTTTTAGTTTTTCCCAAAATTTTGGGATAATTTTTAGTTTTTTATTCAAATTTTTTCGCAATTTTTTTTGAAAAAATTTCTAATTTTTTTTAAAAAATTTTTTTGTGAATCTTTTTTTTTGTTCCCTGTCGGCGGTATTCCCCCATTTCTGGGGTTGCCAGTCGGGATTACAACCACAAAGGACCGTTAGGTCTCTGACATGTGGAGGGGGAAGGGGATCTGTGTTAGATATTCCAGTTAGTAGTCCGTTTCTACACCATTTGCTCTTCATCACCGCTCGGCTAATGGCTGGGTGAAGGGATGTGCTCCCCACGGGCTTGAGTATATGTCTGACACGGCGGTGGGATTCGAACCCACGTCCCGGGATTTTGCGGTCCCGTGTGATAGACCACTACACCACGCCGCCGACTTTTCAAGGGGAAGTTTCTGCTTCCCCGTTCCAAAAATTACATTTAATTACCCAATTTAGAGATCAATCTTCAATTTTTCTAATGAAAACATCTCAAGATATGGTTAAATTGGTTCTAAAAAGGCTTATTATTCTTTTTAAACAAAATTTTTGAATTTTTAGGTCATATTTTGGGGAAAAAAATTTCCCTATTTTTGCCTATTTTCGCTAGATAGCTCCCTATTTTCGCTACCTTTCTCCCTATTTTCTCCCTATTTGGGCCTTTTTTTGCTCCCTAATAGGTCCCTATTTTGGCTTAGGGAANAAATGATATGCACTTTGTTTTATTAGTTTTGCTACTCGCTGGGAATTCATCATCTCGATCATTATTATCGATGCCAGAATAATCGGCTGAAGACGTTGATGATTTTCCGTCCGAATCATTTTCTTCATTTTCATCATCTTCAGAAAGAGCATTTTCAACCTGAGAAATTCCGTAAACTTTAAAAATATACATCAGAACCTCGTCTTCCATCTCGTGCAATGCTTTTGTACTAAGTGTGTCCATTTGTGCGAAATGGTCCATTTCTTCGTCAAGGCAAAGACTGATGCTGCTAAGTCTATGGCGTTTTACTATAATTAGAGTGAGTAAAGATAAACCGATTAACAAAAATAATTTCAAGTTTATAATATATCCCAGCTTAAAAAAATCGGTCAAATAATCAAAATAAATTCCTACCTGGCTCAGCATCCCCTGACCCTGACAATTCATCCTTCGTTTCTTTTATAGAAAATTGTCTTTTTGCTCCAGTGCCTCCCGCATATCTGTTGGATTTGCTTCCTTCAGCAGATGCGAGTTGCTCTTCATCTTCTCGAAATAAAAAATCTCGCTTGTCCACTCTTTGCCAGCGCTCAAAACATGTATCTAGCCAGCGTGTAGTAACTATGGGAATGCCGAAACGACGCGCGAGGCGATATTTTCTTAATTTGGGGATTAATATTCTTATTTTGAAATTATTTTAATGCTCAAAATCGTCACTCAGTAGCTGCTCGAACAGCAACTAGCACTGTTGTCCGTCGTTGGACAATTCCATCATCAACTTTGGCTCCAAATTGGGTGCACAGGCGGTAAATTTCACAAGCCCGGACATCAACTCCAAGCGGAATGATGCCAGAAAAGACAATGCGTTCGCCAGAAAGTACTTGGGAACGCAAGCGTCGGATAATGCTCTTCACATCGGGAAGCTGTAATATTTTGAAAAGAGAAAAAAATTAAAGTGGATAAATACAGTTGTCATGTTATTTTTAGTTCTAAAATTAGAAACCTTCTTGTCCAAATTATATTGTTGATAAAACAAAGAATGAATCTAAAAAATAAATAAATACAAATAAAGTGAATTTCGTACCTTTACTAACACTCGTTCAGTATGTTCTAATACATTGTCATCATCCGATAAAGGTGCAATTGGCTCGGTAAGTACACTGTTAGCCCTCGATGTTTTGTTGTTTTCATTGCTTAACTGTTCTTCTTTAGCGGTTTCTTCTTTCTCTTCTCTTTCATTTTCCATTATTTGCTGTTCTTTATTTGGCAATTGTTGAGGTTCTTTTTCAGTTTGATTACCACTCTTTAAAAAAGCA
>LDKF01001438.1:0-12797 GCA_001026735.1 Rotylenchulus reniformis
TGACGGGTCATATCTCTCCGGACAGTCACAAATTTGGGAACATTAGGAATACGAGAGATAGCTTTTCGAAAATTATATAAAAAGGTATCACGGGCCTTCTTCGACGCGAAAGGAACTTTCAAAATTTTCGGTTTTTTTCTTTCCCCGTTTTGCTCACGTTCCGCTCTCGGGTGCATGAAAAATATGATCTAAAAATTCAAAAAATTCGTCTAAAAAGGCTTATTAAGCCTTTTTAAAACCAAATTAACCATATCTTGAGATGTTTTCAATATAAAAATTGAAGATTCATACAATATAAAATTAAAAAAAAAATTCAAAAATTTGTGAAAAAAAATTTTTGAAAAAATTTTCCAAAAATTTTTCGGAAAAAACAAAAAAATTTTCCAAAAAATCCAAAATTTTGCGTTTTTATTGCATTTTTGTGAAGAATTTCTTAAAAAATAAGCCAAAATAGGGAAAAATTTAGCCGCGCTTATAGAAATAGGGAAAATAGGGAAAAAAAAGTTCATCAAAATATGTTCAAATATGTCTAAAAACGCGTTTTTGAGCGTTTCCCTACGATTCCATGTCTTTTTAAAAAATAGGGATTTCCCTAAAATTTGACACCCTAGTTATTTGTATAAAACATGTATTAAAACAATCGGTTCAAGACCAAATTCAAATAGTTTCATGCTAAAAACGAAAAACCGCTCCTTTATATTATTGTTCCACTAGGGGAGAGGAGTCGATTGATATATCGGACCATTAGAAAAGTAGGAGACCATGGGCGTTCCGGAAGGTAATTTTCCGGACCAACTTTTTTCCGGATGGGCTCCGGCAAGAAATTTTCGAAAATTTGTAATCCTTAGGGGAAGAGGAGTTGATTGGTATATGGCGCGTATCCGACACGCGGAGACGACAAACGGAAGTACAGCCTCTTTATTGAACCGTTTTTGATTTTTTCAAGATTTTTCAAGAATCAAGATTTTTCAAGAATCTTGGTTCAAGATCTTTATTGAACCTTAAGTCCGATCTCTAGTTCTATTCTTCTAGAGAATTTAAGCTTCTGCCTGTATTGTTTTTATTTCTATTTTTGCTTACCATGATTTGGCTTTTTAAATAATTTTCTTTGTTACTTTGCCTTTGATCGACCACAACGCTCATTTGGTGGCAAGCCCATGATCTTATCGTGACTGATGCGAATGGCGTCCTACAAGCTTGTTGACATAGGTGCCAATTTGGGCCACCCTTCATTTCGACATGATTATGTCGATGTGCTTAACCGAGCAAAAAAAGCTGGTAAGTCCAACGAAGCGGTGTTTGGTCGTTAAACCGTTTTATTTTCCTTTTCAAGGTATTGTGAAGTTGCTGATCACTGGCGTTGATGAATCGAGCACTGAAGAAGCGGCCAAGTTAGCTGTCCAGGAACCTGGCTTCCTCTATTATACAGCAGGTCTGCGGTGCTTTTGTAAAATATGTATTTCCTGACATTTAGGCGTTCATCCTCACGATGCCAAGGATTTTATCGGAGATCGGACTTTAGAAATGCTCCGAAAACATTTGGATCAAAATCAACAATGTGTTGCAGTTGGTGAATGTGGATTGGATTTTAACCGCAATTTTTCTCCGCGTGAACAGCAAATTGATGTTTTTGAGAAACAAGTGGGTTTTAACTTTTAAATCGGGGCATTAATTATGAAGGAAATTAGCAATAAATTTACTTAAATTCTCAAGCGATTGTTTAAATGAAAATAATAGTTATTGATTTTAAGAATGTGTTTTTATAGGTGAAGCTTGCTTGCGAACTCCAAAAACCATTGTTCGTACATGAACGAGAAGCTGCTTCGGAAATGGTTTCCATTTTGGGAAGGTATCGGTCTTCTTTGCCACCAACCGTTATTCATTGTTTCACTGGCACAATAGATGAGGTGAAACAATACATGGAGATGGGTTTGTATGTTGGATTGACTGGTAAGTGCTAATATTTTCTTGTTAGACCCCAGTGGCTTACCCAGGATTTCTTCGAGGTCCACGCACCCAAAATCTTTAAAAATTCAAATTTTTCTCAAAGGGGGTTCAAAACTATGCTTGACAAGCTTTAATAGGAACTACCGGAGTAAATTGTGATAATTGGGGATCTAATCCTTAATAATATTGATCAAGTTTTGGTCAATAGCTGTCTTTAAATAAATTCCATACGGGTCCACGGATTCCCCCCCCCCCTGGCCCCCCGTCTCGCTACAATTGAACTCATACATGAACGAAAGGATAAAATGCAAGGACGGAAAAACTGGCATTACCCGACATTTATACAAAGGGAGTTAGGAAGGATAAAACTTTTTTGTGTCAAAAAAACGCACAATTTTTTGTTAATTTCTTCCTCTTTTGATTTTCCATCATTTTCCGAGTCTATGAGATGTTATTCCCTCTCCCTTTCCTTTTTATTGTTTGTTCATATATGTTTGAGCCTAAGTAGTTACCTTTTTCTACAGGATTCTTATGGAAAGACCGATCAGAAAATGGCGTGAAAAGAGCACTGAAGGAAGGCGTGATCCGTAGGGATCGGTTACTGCTTGAAACCGATGCTCCATTCATGTACCCCAAAGTGAATGACAAAAAGATTGAACCGGATATTCGCGATAAGCTCAGCGAAAAAGTAATTAAATTATCAGTTCACTGCATAAAAATGTCAAAACAATAAATCAATTCAGCGCTTATATAGAAAAAAAATCTCTTCATACTTTTTAGGACCTTCTAATTATATATGTTATCGATTTCAACCATTCATATTATAATTTTTTGTTTTTTGAAAATTGATGTGTTAAACGGTATGAAATTTTTTAATTCCCGGTTATTCTTTAGTAAAAATCTTTTTTAATGCGTTAATATAGAATAATTTATAATAATAAACAAAAATGATACTTTTATGCACTGAACTGATGCAATTTTATATTTTTCCAAATTTAGGCCCTTTCTCTCCACAAGTTCTGTTCATTCCAGCGAAATGAACCCTGTTCTTTGGCCGCAATTTGTGAGATGATCGCAGGCTACATAGGCTGTCCAGCTGCTGATCTTGCTACGGAAACAACCACAAATGCATATCGAGTATTCAATTTAGACAAATTGGATCATCATAATTGAAAAAAAGGAGTAGAAATTGAGATTAAAATGTTTATTATTGTTTATACAGGTGTGATACTCAATTGTCGAGACATTTTTCTGTAAAAATTTAAATATATTTTAGATAAAAAAATCTTAAATCAGAAGAGGATTGTTTAATTTTGTAATTGCCATTTTAAAAATACTTTACCAATTATTTCACACACCAGTCAAACACATTCGTTAATTGTGCAATGTCTCATTCTTCAGTTGCTTTTTTTCAAATTCCATTTTATCATAAATTTATGAGAAATTTATTGATTTCACACAAAAAACACATTAAAGTGACAGTGACACGGCTTCACTGATTTGTTTCCTTATCAGCTTATCAGTCCACATAGTAGTTTTCTGGCTGACTTGCCTAATTTGCCCCAAATTACGAATTACTCCCCTTCCCGTCAGTTAATTTTGAACTTTGGAATGATCGATAACGGATAAAATCGGGGGAGGGAGGGGGGTAATGGGCATTGGTTGTCAACCAGCTGTTTTGAACTAATGAACGGTTTGAATTGCTCAGTGTTCCAAGCCATTTGGTCCACATTTTGGCAAATGTTTGGCTCGCCGATGCAGAATCGGCTGCAACAAATTCATTAAAATATATATTTTGCTTAACCATTCAAAAATTAATTGGCTTTCGATGACATTTCTCCCAGACATTCTAAAAATTCCCTTCCATCCTTCAGCACATCCTTATCATTTTTTCACCGAACATCCAATCCATCCATCTCCTCTTCCTCCTCCCTCTTCTTCGGTTTGTTTGTACTTTGATAAAATGGTCCCTTTCGAGCGTGCCGCCCTCCTGAATACCCCCCATCCTTCTGCTGCTGATGACTCCGGTGTTCCTCTCGGATTTCTTCCTCGACCATCCTATGGGACTTATCCGAAGAGTGCCAGAAGAGGAGGTTGGATCCTTTCAATGTTTTTTTTTGTTTGATTTTGTCTTTTTTCCCTTTTTCTTTCATATTTTCGGACCATTTTTTTGCCAAATTCTCTTTTACATCAAAATTGGTCCAAAACTCCCGAGTGATCGGAGTTTTGTTCCAGATAATCCCAACTCTGCTGCTCCGCCGCTGGTGATGACGGCGAACAAAGTCCGCGGGGGCCATTCAGCGGAGGACTCATCAGTCCGTCACAGCCAAAAGACCCATAAAAATGGTGAGGGGAAGGAACATGGAAATGGATAGGGGGGGGGGAAGGAAAATAATAAATTTCGGGGGATGAGGGTCCAACAGACAAATTTGTTGCTTTTTATGGATTCGAATTTGCCACTTTTACTCCCTTATCTTCTTTCCTCTCCTTTTCCGATAATTATTAATTAATTTTCGTGTCATTTGGCCATTTGTGTATTGTACATGCTATTTGATGTTGAATTTCGTATTTTGTTCCAATTATTCTCAAACGGCATAAGATGGGACACATTTATTGATGAGGGTTGATAAAATGGAAATGGTGCTACATTTATCTGTTTCAGCATCACTCCCTCAATGAATTACCTAGCTAAAATTAATTAATTTAAAAAATAGAAATTCCCAAATATTTCCAACATCCAAACACCTTCCACAGCGACAGATGGGGATTGTTTCGGAATTTTGATTTTTTTGCCATTTATTCTCCTCATTTTGTGTGAATGAGGATGCGACATAACAACCCATCTCCATAGGTTTCATCTTTCATGATATTTCCTCTAGAGATCGGACAGGACCTGGATCCAGACCTGGATTTTTCCGGATTTTTTCTGGACCTGGATTTTTCTGGATTTTTTCTGGACCTGGATTTTTAATCCAGGAAAATCCAGAATCCAGGTTTTTCAAAAATCCAGATCCAGATCCAGGTTTTCAGGACCTGGATTTTCTGGATTAAAAAATTCACCCCTAAGAATGGGGTTTTTGCCGAAATTATTTGAATTTTTAAAGAAAATTTTGGGTTAAATGGAGAAATTTTCTTAAGAAAATCTTATTTTTTCGCCCTAAAAAGCAAAATTTTCCTCACCATAACCATTTCAATTTCATATTTTTAATTTTTCCATCCACCAATAAATCAAATTTCTTCAAAAACTACCAAAGCAAAAAAAAACTAATCTTTTGGTTTTTATATTCAGTTTTTAAGATTTACTAAGCATGACGACAAAAAATAATTTGCCTTTTAACATCGGCCTTTTTGGGAAAAACCTCGTGTGATTTGCAAGGAAAATGGTCAAAAGGTGGAATTTGTAGCACTGACGCAAGGCAGCAAACGGCCTTGTTGAGTAAAAACAGAAAAAAAAATCAAAAAAATACATATCTCACAGTCAGGCCCGTAGCCAGGGAGGCACGTGTCTCCCCTGAAATGCCAAGACTAAAAAATGAAAAGGGTCCCCCTTTTAAAAATGTTTGGGAAAATTTTTTGAAGAAAAAGTGGCTGATTTCCTTGAAAAATCGTAAAAAAAATTTTTCAAAATTTTCTCCAGCGGCTCCTATTGGGACCGCCGCCATTCTCACCCTATGTTTAGTTTTTATAAAAAGTAATCTCAAAAAAAAACGTGCAATTTTCTTATGAACCTGGCCAAAAATTCTCAAAATTTTCTCCGGCGGCTCCTCTCGGAACCGCCGATACCCCGGAAATGCCGGAAGATCAATTTTCAATATTGAAATTACTATTATTATTTGATAAACATCTTTATTTGATTTTTATTTATCTACATTTGTTATCATCGCATCTATTTTAAATTTTTTTCCATTTTATAGCAAAATTAAATTTTTTTAAAAATCCAGATCCAGAACCTGGATCCAGGTCAGGGTGACCTGGATTTTTCTGGACCTGGATTTTTTGTCCAGAAAATCCAGAATCCAGGTTTTTAAAAAATCCAGGTCCAGATCCAGGTTTTAAAATTTTTCCGATCTCTAATTTCCTCACTAAAAATGGGTTATCCTTCGCAGTCCAAAGTCCGGTCAGCAGAGGGACTGGTTGACTGGACGGATGACTCAATTCTCCTTTCCCGCAAGTGTTGGCCATTATTGCGTTGCGCTTGTTTTATTTGTTTTGTTTCCCTTCTCTCTTTGGTAATATTTTTGTTTACTTTTCTGTCCATTTAATCCAAAGATCAACAGCATTCTCGGCCAGTACTTTGTCTTTTGACTATTCGTCATTCCCACATTATTCACATTCTTGTCTCTTTGTCCGTCTCTTTTTTTCTTTTCCCTATGCTCTTTCTCATCTGCTTCACTTTTCCCACAAATCTCCAATTGATCTTTTTGATCCACGAAAATACAAAATATTTGCCAAATTGATTCCCTCAACCCTCAATTTCCATTTCAGCTTCCAACCCCAACAACGTGGAAATGTCCAATGGAGTGCCCAGCGGTGAACGGAGAGACAATGGAATGGATCCTGACCGCGCATCGGTGGACACTGAGGAGGAGGCACTGGAGTACATGGTCACCATTCCCGAGACCGACGGACAGGTACTTTTTGGGCCATTGGGCCAAATGACTCTATTCCGCAGGGACAAGAAAAATAAAAATAATTTTACATTTTTTATTTTTAGAGTGCCTTTAGTTGGAGGAAGCTATGGGCTTTGTAAGTGTCTGATAAATCAAACATTAATTTCCCTAAAAAACATTTTCAGCACGGGTCCGGGTTTTCTGATGAGCATCGCTTACCTGGATCCCGGCAACATCGAATCCGATCTCCAGTCTGGGACAATCGCCCGATATCGGGTAAGAAAGGTTCAAAATGGGACAAATGAGTGAACATTTCTCCAAAATGCAAGATACATTCAAATGGTCCAACCTAATCGAATTCAAAACCCGGTTGGGCCATCTCTGGGGGAAAAATAGAGGGAGCAAAGGGGAAATTTCTCCGGGGCCCCGATAGAGCCTGCCTGAGAAAAATTAAATTGTCAATCTTTGGAAGTTTTATGTAATAATGGTTTCGTTCTTTGAACCAGGGTAATACTAGAAGACAAGTGGGGCCTCTCGGCCCTCTCTCCGCCGGAAAAGTCAAATCGAAAAATTTTTCAAAGGGTTCGTTTCCCTGTTCATTTCGTCTAATTTTTTACTCGTCTCCGACCTCCCTTCCCTTGTCGGGCTAGTTATTAGTTACGACCCCGCTTTGAGCCCAATGAGTTTTAGCTCCTCTGGGTGCTGTTGATGGCCCACGTTCTCGGCTTCTTCCTCCAGCGCCTCTCGGCCCGTCTTGGCGTTGTATCCGGCAGAAATATGGCCGAGATGGCCTACGAGTACTACCCCAAAGTGCCCCGCCTTTTCCTGTGGCTGATGATCGAAATTGCCATAATTTGTAATTTCCGAATTTCCCAAAAATTAATGAAAATCCATTTCCACAGGCAGCGACATGCAGGAAGTCATTGGGACGGTCAGCACTGAAAATTGATAAAATCCGGGGAACAAAATAACCAAACAAATTTAGGCCATCGCTTTTGCCCTTCTCTCCAACGGAAGGTTGGTGTGTGCCAAGTGGGCAATTCCATGATTTTGTCCTTACATTTTGCAAGGATCCCTCTGTTTGCGGGCGTCCTGATCACTGCCCTGGACACCTTCACCTTTCTGCTGATCGATCGTTACGGCTTCCGCAAGTTGGAGTTCATATTTGCCCTTCTGATCAGCACCATGGCCCTCACTTTTGGCTATGAGGTGCACTTTTGATTTCGATCCAATTGGTGATTTTCCCCTGTTTTTCTTTCATTTTCAGTTCATCATTGCGAAACCGGATGGTCTGGACCTGCTCGAGGGCACTCTCCTCCCCTATTGTCCCGGCTGTGGCCGCAAGGAATTTCTGCAGGCGGTGAGTGTGGTCGGCGCCGTGATCATGCCCCACAACCTGTACTTGCACTCCGCCCTGGTAAAGTCGCGCCGGATTGACCGAAGTCGACGCGAATCAGGCAAATTTTTTGGAATCTTTGTGAAAAATCGAATTTTTAGTCTCTGAGGCCAACTTCTACTATTTCATTGAGTGTGCCATCGCTCTGGGCTGCAGCTATTTCATCAACATGTTTGTTGTGGCGGTATTTGCGCACGGTTTAAACGGGAAGACCAACGCGGACATTGTACGGAAAACAAATTTTTTTTTTGTTTATTTTGCAAAATGATTTTTAATTTAGTTTTCAAGTTGCAACGGGCAACCACTTGTGCCGGATCGCCAGTTGTTCCCGAACGACACAAACCCCGTGGAGGCGGACATCTACAAGGGCGGCATCTTCCTGGGCTGCCAGTTCGGTCTGGTTGCTCTGTACGTGTGGGGAATGGGCATCATGGCGGCTGGTCAGAGCAGCACAATGACCGGTGGGAGGGGGGAGAAGCCCAAAAGAACTGGGGACGGAGAATGGCCAACAATGTTTGAGGGCCAACAGCATTGGCCAAAGTTGCTGATGGGAAGGGAGGGGTGCAGGCCATTAAGATCCCAATCTAAGCGAGTTGAATACTTTTTTGTTGTTTTTTGCACCTCAAAAATATCCTAAAAGGTGCTTTCCCGAGCTTCAGCCCACACCCTTTCCCTGCATCGGATAAACTAACAATTTTTGATTGATTCCATTCGCATTTTGGCCTTTCACCCTCCAGGCACCTATGCCGGCCAATTCGTCATGGAGGGCTTTCTGCAGATCAAATGGCCCCGCTGGCGCCGCGTGCTGTTCACCCGTTCCATCGCCATCGTGCCCACCCTTCTGCTTGCTCTGCGTGCCCAGGGCGTGCAGCACCTGACCGGCATGAACGACCTGCTCAACTGTGTGCAGATGGTCCAGCTGCCATTCGCACTGATCCCCATCATCACCTTCACCGCCAACCGACGGATCATGTTCGACTTTGGCAGTGCATTCTATGCACAAGTATGCCCCCAGTTCAAATTGACAATTATCGAATTTTAGGATCGGTCTTTTGGTTCGACCAAGTTCTTGATTCAGATTTTTGAACATTCTTTGACTCTTGTTTCTTTTTTCAAAGGGGTTCCTTGTTCCCCAAGGTGTTTGCCTTCTGCGTTTCGCTTCTGGTCATCCTGATCAACCTGTACTTCTCCTTCGACTACATCCTCTCCGCTCTCGACTTTGCCTGGTATGCCTGGGCTTTGCTCTGTGGCCCTGGCACTCTGTACATGGCCTTTGTGATCTATCTTCTTTTCACTGTATGGCATCCCCACCCATACTCTCCTTCTCCATCATATCCTCCATCTCTCATTCTTTTAGTGTCTGCAAGCAATGGGACTGATCAATGAGGGACACTACGACGAATTCAATTCCAAATTGCCCTGGCTGGCCCGTCGTGACAGTCAGCTGACGGTCAGTGCCCCTTGGATCAGTTGCCACTCCGCGGCGAGTGGCACCATGCCGAGGGAGTTGTCGAGCACAAGTCGGGATGCCATCCACAGCGGCACCGATCCGACGATATTCTGATCTTTGATCTTTTATCACTGTGATATTGACCATTTATCCTTGGTCACTGTGATACTTGGGAGAAAGGTCCACAAGATCAACGGGTGTTGTGTTGGGACTCACTTTGTCCTTCTCAATTTTACATTTTTTGTTGTTTTTACTAATCCTGTGAATCTTTGCTGGCACTTTGTCCATTCTTGATTGCTCAATACTCCTCACATTTTGTATAATTCTTGGATAGTATGGTGCTCCATACAATATATTTGGCCTTACCCTCTACATATTTACAGTTTTTTCTTGTTCTTTTCATCAGTGCAATGTTTAGTGGCAATTCCTTTCACTTTTAACCTTCATCGTCATCAATATCTATCACTTTCAGTTTTTGCAATATTTTATCGGATGGAATAAAATGAATGGAACAATAATTATTTGTTTCTCAAGTACACAGCTCAAATAATGGACTTTCACAAAAATGAATAATGAAATAGGCACAAGAAACAGGAATAGGAAAAATGCTCATGTTTGTTTTAGCTCAATAAAAGTTCAAATTATAAGGAAAGACGAGTGGAACTCTTAAATATTTTTAAGGAATCAATTAATAAGTATCAAATTCAAAATTAATCAAATGTCCGTCGTTTCGCCTTTCCAATATAATTTTATGGCCACCAATCAAAATCAATGGCACAGTGTCCTCAATGCGGGACGCGACAATTTGTGACTCGATATTTGGGGACTAATCTCTATAATTCTGTTCAAATATGAGAAACTAAAAGCAAAATTTTTTTCTATAAAATGAATCTAAGCCCGTTTTAATTGGCCAATTGCAAAAAAATGACCATAATATCGCTATTCAAATTTCAGCAAAATTTGGTCATAGCTTTTTTGCAATGAGCCAATTAAAACGGGCTTAGGCTCATTTTGTCATTTTTGATTTAGAAAAATGGTTTCTCAAGGTTCTGTTTGAACCATTATGATTGGTCCCCAAATGTCGGTTAGCCCCTCAATGCGTGCCAGTCTTGTTCCAAATCCAATGCATTCGAAGCTCAATAGGACTTGCGCAGACATTTCCGCCGCGCGCAAACGCAAAGACACGTGCACAGCACCAGAAGGGTGTTGAAGCACAAAAGCGCCAGCGTCACCAGTTCAGCATTGCTGGCACGCAGCAACCAGCGCATCGGAACGCTCCACCAAGGCCGATCGGCATCAGAGTCGGCCGGAAGATTCGGGTCGAACGCGGCCGGCAGACAGACGAAGGGGAGAAGGTAACTGGAGGGGCAGGGGAAAGGGCCAAAAATGATCATTTAAATTCGGAATGGATTGATTCGGTTCCTCGTTTTCCTCAAAATAAAACTGATCCGATGGTATTTGATCCAAGATTTGTGCCATTGTCGGGGGATCCTTTTCCGTCCCTTGCTCACCCCGCCAGGCGCCAGCACTGCAGTGTTGAGCTGCTGCAGTTCAGCGGACAATTTGAGGGGTGCACCCTTTCCCAGAAGTACTGCTCCAACGGCTCGGTCACCGTTGTTCCCTCCTCATCCCCAACATCCTGGGAGGTTGAAGCAATGTCGAGTTGAGGAGGAAGCATATTGTCGGAAGACGAGGGAGAAAGATCCGTGTTGTCGGGGGAGGTGGAGGAGGGAAAGATGGCATCAGACGGATCAACAACAACAACCGAAGGGATTGGATCAGTAGCATTGATCGGGGTTGATCGGACGAGTTGCAGGAAGGACGGAATGGCAATGAGCAGCACGAGCAAGGGCCAGGGCATGTTGGAGAGGGACAACAACCGAATACAATGTTGCGGGACGAAATGTTTGTGGGAATTTGTCAGAAAGAGTGCGAAAGTGTGGCCAAAGATGAGGGAGGAGGGTGGGGATCTACCACCCAGCCAACAGGCATCGGCTGTCTGTTGAATCGATGGGCAGATGGCCACATCCTGACAATTTTCTTGGCCATTAATCAAAACAGACAAGCCAGGGACTTTGGGTTACACTCATTCAGCAGCCCATTGATTGAAAACAGCTTTGAGGGGACTTGGGGGTGGTCGAGTAAGTCCTTTGAATGGAGGCAAAACAACTAAAAAGTGAAATGTGAGAATTTGAACATGCATGAGATGGATATGAGATTAGAAGAGTAAAAAAATATCTAGAAAAATAAACTTTTACTATAAATTTGGAGAGAGTCGCTCGATATTTGTCATTTGACAAATTTTCACCTTCCATAAAGATGTAATTGTCTGACATTAATACTTCGCATGCTAAGGGGTTAAAATAAACATGATGTTCTTGATGTTCTGCCATTATCGCGTGTTGTCGAACTTTGCTCCTCGCATTCAGCAGGTGACTGGGACCATTCCGCCCCTCCTGCTCCCCAGCCATTTGCTGCTCGGTTCCCGTGTTTTTCATGCTGCGCATCTCAAGACTCTCGGCTCAAGAGTGCACCATCATCCGCGGGGGAATTTGGCCACCTGGCGCTGTTTCTTTTCGCGCAAATTGAGTTGGTCCCTCCAATTAGTTTCCATTTGCATTGCAAAACCTCCTCCCCCAATAAAAAATTCCGACCAAAAACCATCATTTCCTGTTGGTTGAGTAAATTGTTCGGGTGGTCCATTGGTTCCCTCGAATTTGCCAAAAATGCATTAACAATTCAGAGAAGAATTAATCCAATTTGGAAATAATTTGGAAAGGTCCGACCCAGCAGCTGACAAAAGGTATAAAATGGAAAAACCAAGTTCGACAAATAATCCACTCCAAATTCAAGTTCTTATTTTCTCCACCAAACTTTCTTTTATTTTTGTGATTATTCAATTTTTTATGTTTTGTTTTATCGACCTTCACACAGACCAGTCAACCTCATATTGACTTGACACACTTATTCCAATCTTAATCTAACCAAGTATAACCGGGAGAATGGTGAAGATACAAGGAATGTTTTGTTTTATGACGCCACCCAAATGGTTTTTTTACTACAACATATACATATGTATATGAATTTTTGGCGAGGAATCCCTTTGGTCCGAAAACAGAGTTCGAATGCCCCTTCCTCGCCTTTTTCTCATGTCATTTTGCCATTCGCAGTTGTGTTCGGACTCTATCCCCCTGCCTTCCCCCTCCTCCTCGTCACTTTGTGTTTCCCCCAACTTGTGTTTCTTTTGTGTCCTTTTTGTGTTTTCCCTCTGTTCGTTTCGTATTTTGTAGTTTGGCCCATCCGCCGAACATTGCAAAGTGATCCATCCTTTCGCCTCAACCTTTCCCCGTTGCGGGGCTTCGATGTTTCCCGTCGGTTGCCAAGCATCCCCCGC
>LDKF01001438.1:14345-39260 GCA_001026735.1 Rotylenchulus reniformis
AGTGGCCCACGGGGCACCCGACCCTCCGGTCGAGGACTTGGACTCTCCCGTGAAGTGCAAGCAGTACTTCGGGAGTGAGAACTTGGGATTCAAACCCAAGGAGGACCCCATCACCCCTAGCAGGGAGATGGAGACGAGCCATGAAAGCACGCTTTCCAAATTCAAAGGTACGGCTCGCCCGAACACTATGGGAGAGTTGGAGAAGTCGGCCACTGGGAGTGGACCTGATCAGCACGCTGATCACTGCGCAACGGATGCTAAGGACTGGGACGAGGGAGCCCGAGTGTTCATGCTGTCCTCAAACGGGGGGAGACTCCCTGAGCATGGCGGACATTCGGTGGCCGGCCAAGAGCGGGTGGAGAATGGGCCCAGCGCCCACTCAAAGCCTGGCCAAGGGACTTGGGCACCGGAAACGGTGATTCCGATCCCTGTCACCCTCGGAACCCTGACATCCCTAGCCGCTTCGGCTTTGGACGCCCGAACCCGCACATCCTTTTCATTATTTACTGGTAGCACCGGACGAGGCGCAGCCGAGTCCGGGGCCCAGAAAAACCACATCATTACTGGTAGCACCTGTACCCAAGGTTCAGGCGCGAGCAGTACCAGAATGGAAAAGTGTGCGGACATGGAACAGGACGGAAGAATCCTGAAGTTGGAAAGGGACCTCCATGATCTTGGATCACGGATGGAAGTGCACCAAGGACAGACGGAAAGGCGTCTGGACAACTTGGACATGAAAATGGACCAAGTCCTGCAGATATTGCAGGCGAGAGAGGACAATACGATGCCGAAGTTGTGCACAACCAAGGCCGTATTTGAAGAAATACTGGCCCAAAATGGGTTTCAGGATGAGGACACGAGTGGAAGCAGTTCACTGCGCTCGCGTCAAATGAAGGAAAAAGGGACACGTATCATACGATACGGTGATCATGGACCGGACATGGCAGACGCCCATGATCCAGTGAGTGTTCAGGACATGCGCCTCAGGGCACACGATGCGCCAATAGTGGACATGGACTACACGCCACCTGGCTTGGACAAGAACACGGTCTATCAAGACCGGATGTTCCCGGACAAAGAGGAGCTAATGGATGGAAATATGTACTCCCGTCCATTGGTGGAGAACTGGAAGAGAAAAGCTATGTTGGGACTGCACACCCAGACCCTGGACAGGGCAAGGGTGATGCAGGAGATACGGTACAAGTCTCAGACATTACTGTACCCAATCTGGATTCCGTGTCAAGACACGGACAGGAACTGGCTTGTGGGCAGGGTGTTGGAGGCCAACTCCAAAGCCATCGCCAACATGGACAAGAGGACCAAGGGCAAAGCCCTGCAGGACGGAATCATCATTGATTCCGGAGGGTACGGCGAGCAGCCGGAAAATTGGATCACGCAAACCCAGGATTGGGATGCAGAGTTGTGGGACAGGGCGTACGGTGCCCGGCAAAGAGTTCAAGCCGTAATGCATGGTTGCAGGACGCACACGGGTGAAGAACCCATGGAATGGGGAACACCGCGTGGGGAAGAGGTACCCCTGGAGGGGGATAGCATCACAGCACAGCTTGTAGATCGATGGGCGTTCGGAGGCTTATGGTTTCCGACATGTCCAGAGAACCCACGAGCCATGCAACTCGTCAAGGACAGGACGATTTGGTGGAATTACATGGCACTCATGGGCCTGATGGAACATGAGGAAGCAACAATTTTGGATCAGCTTGCAGCCGAGAACCGAATTGTTTGGAGGGACGGAAAGTACACCCTGAACAATTGGTGTTACGAGGACCTCTATGATGATGACATCAGTGATGATGGCATCAAAGATGATGACCCCAGCATGGACAGGGTGTTCGTGTTTGCGTCCAGTGACGGAAATGGACACTCCAGCAGTGGGAAAAGTTGGGAAATGATGGACCAGGTCACAGGACCTTGGGAGGCAACGGTGGAAGAACTGCTGGCAACCTTGGCATCGGACCTCCCCACTTTTAATCAGGTGGTGCAAGAGGGAAGAGCGAAAGGTGCCAGGGAATCGAGAACCCTGGAAGGGGTGGAAAAGCCGGAGAAAAGCCTCCTGGCCGATCAAGGGGAACCCTTCAAGAGATTTGAAGAGGGAATGAGGCGATCGCTCCGTTCAGTCAGCATGCAACTTGCGAAGTTGCAGGAGAACATGAACGCAGTTGCGGTATGGATTCGACAGCGCGAATCCAAGGAAGCCAGCTGCCAAACTGCATGGACTCAGTGCATAGCATTGAAGAATGGCAAAGAAGCCAGGGATGATGAGCGGGACTTTGGACAAAGGGCTACGAGCCCATCAGAGAAAAGCTTGGACGAGTCCCAGGAGGAGGACAGTAGGACAGAGCGCCACGATGAGGATGGCGAGAAGGACGATGATCAGAAAAGTGATCGGGATGGGTCTGAGAAATCAGACCCAGATGATGTCATCATGATGGCAAATGGGGCTGAGGACGAGGACCCATCAATTCCCAAGAGGGTGGTCAGTGTGGACCGGATCCCGGAATTCTGGGGAAAAGCAGAGGATGACTTCCTGGAATGGGTGGCAGAGTTTGAAGCCACGATGATGCTATTCGACTGTACAGCTTCTGATGAGCTGAAAGCGAATGTGCTCAGGTGGAAGTTGAAGGGGCCTGCCAAAAGGCACTTTGACAACCTGAAGGACAATGAGCAGAGATCGTACGACCTCGCTGTCGCAGCGCTCAAAAAGGTGTACAACTCTGTATTAAATCGGGACCGGCTCAAAATGGAGCTGAGAGATGTGAAGAAAAGGGAAATGGAGTCAGTAAGCGAATTCGCTTCAAGACTCTCGGCTATGGCCAGGCGTGCATTCGCCGACCATGGACAAGCCTATGTGGACAACTGGCTATTGGAGGAGTTCGCGATCAAGCTGAACGATCCTGAGTTGTTCAAGCTTGTGAAGGCGAAGAACTGCAAGGACTTTGGTGAACTGCTGGAGACAGCTCTTCACCATGAAACGGTGCTCAAAATGAGCGAGGCCATGCTCACTTCGAAGGCGAAGGAGCGGAAACTGGCGTATGCCACGATGGAGGAAAGGAAGGAGGAACCGGCCAAAGAACACTTGGTGTACCAGTCACCGCAGCCACCTGCGATGACTTGGAATGCGCGAGGTTCGTCCTCCGGCGCAAACAACACACCACTTGGGCCTGGGAGATGGTATGACTCTGGTCGGGATTTCAACCCGCCAAGAGAATTCCCATGGAGTGGTGATGTGGCCGGATACCCCGGACAACCACCGTTGAGGTCCAGTTTAGTTACTGGGAAGAGAGCATCTGGGAAATGTTACAATTGTGGGAAAACCGGACATTTCGCCAGAGAATGTCGGTCGGAACCCAAGAACAATGGACGGAACCGACAGCAGTCGGGAGGATTTTGCACAAAGTGCAAGAATCCAGGACATCGAGCTGATCAGTGCAAAACACCGACGTGTTATGCATGCCAGCAGTTGGGCCATTATGCAAACAACTGCCCGAATAAAGAAGGACCATCGCGTGGACAATCACGTGGTGAGAACAGAAGGGATACGGTGCAACTTTCAGTTAGCCCGGGACCCTCCCAACAGGACCCACAGGTCAATGAAGAAATGGTCAGGGCAAATGCCTACAGGGATTTGGCCCTTGATTTTGCAGGGAAAATGCTCCTGGGACAATTCCAGCAGCAAGGCTCATATCAACCCAGATACCAACAGAACACAGGACCGGTGATCACCTCACCTGAGAGTGTCAAGGCGCTGCCTTCGACATCCAGTGATCACGTCAATGCACTTGACGATCGATCGCTGAGGAAGAAGATCGTGCCAGAAGGGGCTCAGCCCATGGACGGACTCCTCCTAGTGGAGGCGAAAATAAATAATACGGACTTAGATGTCCTACTGGACACGGGAGCGAATCGGGCGGTGATCTCAGATGCACTTTGCCGCGAACTCGGACTTGAGGTGACTCCTGTCCCGACGTCCAGCGGTGCCAAAGGCATCGGAGGGAGCGTTCGGTTTGTCGGAAAAACGCGGGTGTACTTCACCCTTTGCGGCGTGTCGCATCAGGTGGACTTTGCCGTGGCACGGCATGAGGAGGTCTTTGACAAGACCATGTTCATGGTCTTGATCGGTTTCAGGGACTTGGTCGAGTTTCCAACTTGGACCATTGACACGGCGCAAAGACGGTTTGTCATGAACGGCCGGTATGCCAGGATACACTGCTGCAATTCCGTGAACTTCAATACGGTTGCGGTTTTCGAGTGGAACTTAGTTCCGAAAGCATTAATCGAACCAAACCTCTGGCGGAGACGCCAAAGAGGCCCGCAAGGGCCACAAAAGTGGCCCACGGGGCACCCGACCCTCCGGTCGAGGACTTGGACTCTCCCGTGAAGTGCAAGCAGTACTTCGGGAGTGAGAACTTGGGATTCAAACCCAAGGAGGACCCCATCACCCCTAGCAGGGAGATGGAGACGAGCCATGAAAGCACGCTTTCCAAATTCAAAGGTACGGCTCGCCCGAACACTATGGGAGAGTTGGAGAAGTCGGCCACTGGGAGTGGACCTGATCAGCACGCTGATCACTGCGCAACGGATGCTAAGGACTGGGACGAGGGAGCCCGAGTGTTCATGCTGTCCTCAAACGGGGGGAGACTCCCTGAGCATGGCGGACATTCGGTGGCCGGCCAAGAGCGGGTGGAGAATGGGCCCAGCGCCCACTCAAAGCCTGGCCAAGGGACTTGGGCACCGGAAACGGTGATTCCGATCCCTGTCACCCTCGGAACCCTGACATCCCTAGCCGCTTCGGCTTTGGACGCCCGAACCCGCACATCCTTTTCATTATTTACTGGTAGCACCGGACGAGGCGCAGCCGAGTCCGGGGCCCAGAAAAACCACATCATTACTACTCCTAATCAGTAATAACCTTCCGCATCTATCCGCATCACTTCTATCCACCTTCCGCATCCTTCTGCGTCACTTCTATTCACCTTCCGCGTCACTCCTAATCACCTTCCGCATCCATCCGCGTCACTTCTATTCATATTCCGCATACATCTGCCNGAACTCAACCCGGAAATCGGAGGAGGTGCCTCGAGAGTGCCACTCTCGAGTCAAACTTTTCCACGTGTATTCACTCGCGGAAGAGGAAGACCCCACCTACAAGGTGGATGTGACCAAGGCAGAAATTGGCCCAAAAGAGCGTCAGAAACTGACACAGCTCATTGATGAATACAAAGACGTATTCAGCAGGTCCAAGTACGACTTGGGAGATGCCAAGGTGGCACCAATGTCTATAAAGACAACCACGGAGGTCCCCGTAGCGTCAAAGTATCTGAGGATACCCTACGGGTTGAAGGACGATCTGCGCAAGCAGAATGAGGAGATGGTCAAGAAGGGAATAATTGAACCTTCTGACACTCCATGGGTGTCATGCTGGGTTATGGTCCGCAAGAAGGACGGAACCCAACGACCATGCATTGACTTTCGGGCTCTGAACTCAGTGACAATCCCTGATCATTACCCACTACCGACCATTGATTCGGTCTTGGAAAAGATCGCGAACAGGTCCTGGTACACGTCCTTGGACATGAGTTCTGGGTACCTCCAGTTCCCATTGGACGAAGATGCCAGCAGAAAATGCGGTGTGATCACCGAGGATGGCGTTTTTCAAATGAAGAAAATGCCATTCGGACTCAAGAATGCCACGAGCATGTTTGCACGGGCAATGGCCCAAGTGCTGACCGGTCTCGACGACAATGCAATCGCATACGTCGATGATATTCTGATTTCGACAAAGTCCCCGAGATTCGAAGACCATCTGGAGGACATAAGGAAGGTCTTGGAGAGGTTCAGGATGTTTGATCTGAAGCTCTCTCCAAAGAAATGCGAATTTTTCCGGAAATCAATCAAATTTTTGGGACATGAGGTCTCACAGAAGGGCTATTCGCCCTCTGCGGAGAATGTGAAGGCAATCCAGGAGTTTCCGAAGCCAAAAAATGCCAAAGAAGTGATGAGCTTCCTAGGCATGGCCGGATTCTTCAGAAAGTACATCAGGGACTTTACCAAATTGGTAAATCCGCTGCAGGCACTCACTCACAAGGAAAACAAATTTTCCTGGGGTGTGGATCAGCAAAGGGCCTTTGAGGAAGTCAAGAGAAGGCTGACAGAGCCACCGATCTTGACATTCCCGGACTATTCGAGACCATTTCACATCTTTGTGGATGCGTCAACGGTCGGGATGGGCTCATCCCTGATGCAATGNACTTTGCCGCGAACTCGGACTTGAGGTGACTCCTGTCCCGACGTCCAGCGGTGCCAAAGGCATCGGAGGGAGCGTTCGGTTTGTCGGAAAAACGCGGGTGTACTTCACCCTTTGCGGCGTGTCGCATCAGGTGGACTTTGCCGTGGCACGGCATGAGGAGGTCTTTGACAAGACCATGTTCATGGTCTTGATCGGTTTCAGGGACTTGGTCGAGTTTCCAACTTGGACCATTGACACGGCGCAAAGACGGTTTGTCATGAACGGCCGGTATGCCAGGATACACTGCTGCAATTCCGTGAACTTCAATACGGTTGCGGTCAAAGTTGATGAAAATCGGACTATCAAAGCCGGCCATCAGATGATGGTACCGGTGGCGATTGACAGGCCAAGTGGGCTCCATGGTCACTCTGCGCTTCACATAGAAGGCAGGAGATCGTGGGAAGAAAGGAATGGGACGGAAGTGGTGCCCATGGTGGTCAGGGCGGACGACAAGACACACTTGTACATCCAAAACCCGACGCAAGTGGACATCAGATTGTACCCTGGTACAAAGGTGGCCCAGGCAAGGCCTGTGAGAGAGGAAGGTGGCATCCTGAAAGAAATATACATCCAGGATGATGAGGAACCATCTAGCATGGGATTCTTACAGGATTTTCGGACTCTCGGGTAGATGGCCCCGAGAACTCAACCCGGAAATCGGAGGAGGTGCCTCGAGAGTGCCACTCTCGAGTCAAACTTTTCCACGTGTATTCACTCGCGGAAGAGGAAGACCCCACCTACAAGGTGGATGTGACCAAGGCAGAAATTGGCCCAAAAGAGCGTCAGAAACTGACACAGCTCATTGATGAATACAAAGACGTATTCAGCAGGTCCAAGTACGACTTGGGAGATGCCAAGGTGGCACCAATGTCTATAAAGACAACCACGGAGGTCCCCGTAGCGTCAAAGTATCTGAGGATACCCTACGGGTTGAAGGACGATCTGCGCAAGCAGAATGAGGAGATGGTCAAGAAGGGAATAATTGAACCTTCTGACACTCCATGGGTGTCATGCTGGGTTATGGTCCGCAAGAAGGACGGAACCCAACGACCATGCATTGACTTTCGGGCTCTGAACTCAGTGACAATCCCTGATCATTACCCACTACCGACCATTGATTCGGTCTTGGAAAAGATCGCGAACAGGTCCTGGTACACGTCCTTGGACATGAGTTCTGGGTACCTCCAGTTCCCATTGGACGAAGATGCCAGCAGAAAATGCGGTGTGATCACCGAGGATGGCGTTTTTCAAATGAAGAAAATGCCATTCGGACTCAAGAATGCCACGAGCATGTTTGCACGGGCAATGGCCCAAGTGCTGACCGGTCTCGACGACAATGCAATCGCATACGTCGATGATATTCTGATTTCGACAAAGTCCCCGAGATTCGAAGACCATCTGGAGGACATAAGGAAGGTCTTGGAGAGGTTCAGGATGTTTGATCTGAAGCTCTCTCCAAAGAAATGCGAATTTTTCCGGAAATCAATCAAATTTTTGGGACATGAGGTCTCACAGAAGGGCTATTCGCCCTCTGCGGAGAATGTGAAGGCAATCCAGGAGTTTCCGAAGCCAAAAAATGNACTCACAAGGAAAACAAATTTTCCTGGGGTGTGGATCAGCAAAGGGCCTTTGAGGAAGTCAAGAGAAGGCTGACAGAGCCACCGATCTTGACATTCCCGGACTATTCGAGACCATTTCACATCTTTGTGGATGCGTCAACGGTCGGGATGGGCTCATCCCTGATGCAATGGGACGACCAAGTTCGAGACTATAGAGCAATTTCATTTGCCAGCCGAACTTTGTCGGAGAACGAGCGAAACTGGGCGCCAGTGAAACTGGAACTTGGTGCGATTATATGGGCGTTGCGCCAGTACATCATGTACATTTATGGCCAACAGACAATCGTCCATACTGATCACAAACCACTGACTTTCTTGGCCAGAAGCCGTGAAGTGGCGCCAATACTCACAAGATGGTTCATGGAGCTCATGAGCTATGACAATGTGAGTATTGAGCATATAGACGGGAAACGCAACACGGTTGCGGATGCCCTGTCACGAATTGAACCCGGAGAGCCATCCCCGGATGAGCTTCAGGACATTATGGAATTCCCGAGGTGTTTTCCAGTCCTTGGGACCAGGACCGTCTCCAGCTCCAGTTCGGAAGCACTGGATGACGAGGAGGACCGTTTGTTCGTGACAATGGCCAGAGAAACCTTCAACAGGTTTGACATTGCCAAGGAACAACGAGACGATCCGGCACTCAGGATGTTTGCCACCTGCTTTACAGGGGAAGGCACTCTGCCAGAAAATGAGGCAGACATCCCGAAGGAGGTCTTCTGGTTGATGAACCAGGACACCAGGATCATGGATGACGGAATCGTCACGATCCACATTCATGCAAAAGACGGGAAAGAACATTCCCAGGTCGTCGTGCCACAACACCTGCAAAAGTGGGTGTTCGATTTGGTACATGGATCAGAAATGGGAGGAGGACACTTTTGGCTTGCCAAAAGCTTGAGAAAATCGCGGCCATTCACATGGTACCGCAAGCTACAGGACTTCGTGAAATGGACAAAGGCGTGCCCGGAGTGCCAGCTCCGAAGGAAGGCACAGCCGAAGGCACCGCTCAGACCGATGCATTACACGACAGTAATGCAGAGAGTCGCGGTTGACCTTTGCGGACCCATGCCGCCGACGGCACGGGGAAACAAGTACATCGTGAATTTTATAGACTGCTTCACGAAATTCGTCATTTCGGTGCCAGCACCGGATGCGAGGGCCGCAACAGTTGCAAAACTGTTTGTGAATGAGGTGGTACTGAAATTTGGGGCCCCCATGGAACTCTTGTCGGACAACGCCACGACGTTCCGGGCGGACTAATTTCAGGAATTGTGCCGGGATTTGAACACCCGGAAGGTCTTCTGCACCCCCTACCATTCGGAGGGCAATGGTGTAGTTGAGAGATCGTTCAGAACCTGGCGGGACATCATTGCCAAGTTGACCAGGGAGCAGGGGGAGGACTTTGACACCTTGTTGTCAGCAGCAGCGTACTGCTACAACACGGCGGTCAATGACATGACGGGCGAATCGCCCTTCTACTTGATGTTTGGGCGGGATCCAGTCCTGCCGGCGGACCAAGCACTGTACCCAGTCCCTCAGGGACATACATGGGCAGTGGGGGACTTCCGTGAAGAACTCACGATGAACATGGCCAAAGCTTGGCGGACAGCAGAGGAAACGGCCTGGGCGAACGCCCTGAAGATGGCAGCTCAGTTTGACCGGCGGGCCAGGCCCGTAACGATCAAACTGGGTGATCTGGTCACTTTCAGGAATTACCGACTGAAAATCGGGGAATTCCAGAAGTTCAGACCATTTTGGACCGGGATCTTCCGCGTGAAAGTAATGGAAGATGATGGACTTCACTGTTCCATTGTCCCGGTTGAAAATCCGGAAATGGACGGGAAAAGAGTCCATGTCAACCAGATCAAGCAATTTCGGGCACTGGACCACGAAATCGTGGATCAGGAAGTTCAAGACGTACCTGGTGATGAACCAGGTGACGCCATGCCGGATCAGCTTGGCTGGGATGCTGGACATCAAGAAGTTGAAGAGGTACCCGTCGGCCGACCACCAGAAATGGTGGAATTGGGACCAAATCAGGGAAGGGACCAAGTTCCCACCCCAAAAGGACCGGAAAAAACCCGGGATTGCCAAGAAATCTTGGTGAGAACTAGGACGGGAAGGACGGTCCGAAAACCAACCCATTTTCGTGATTTTCATCCACATTGACCAGCCCCGGCCAAATCTTGCGCCAAGGGGGAGGCAATGTGCAAATTTGGCCCCCAAACTACAAAAGATTTGGGTGATTTCAAGAAAAGTTGGCAGAAATTGCCCAATTTTGATGTTTTAGGGCCCATGGTAAGCATTTACATGCAAACCATGGAGAAATACAGTAAATCTGCACAAAATTGGAAAATGGGCCGTTGGTTCAAATTTTGAAAAATTTGAATTTGGCGCCTGATGGTCAATCGTGTTGATACCTACAGTATCTAACGCGGAACAGACAGAGACGCAGAAAAATGATGAGAATTGATGCACGGTCTCTCATTTTTCTCTGCATCTCTGCTCTGAGACAGTGCACTATTTCGCTGTTTGTGCAGTGTCTGTCTCTGAACCATGTGAAGCAAATGTCTTTAAATACCGGCCATTTGCTCCACAAATTCAGTCTTCTGACGACAAGCGAACTACAGCGCTATACAACTCTCTACAATTTTCATCGATTTTCGAGGTGCACTTAGTGCTAAAAGCTTTAATTTATTTTTTCTTCCGAGTAACGCTTAGCGTTGAAAGCATTAAATTTTTTTCTGAATTTGAATTTTTGTTCAAATTTCAAAATGAGTGAGAAGAAGAACTCTTCTTCAAAAAAGGACCCGGAAAATTCCGGAGAAAATCCCGAACAGGGACAGAGGACCGGTGAAAGCACCGTGAATACAAGCCAAACTGGCACTCTCACAGAAGAGACCAGTGGTGACGATCGCTCATGCACTGGTAACAGTGTCAATGAGGAAGTCACGGAGGAATACACGGAGGAGGAATATGAGGATGAAGACGAAGAGGAACACGAAGAGGAGGAATCCTCTGTCGTGGAAACTGAGCCTGATCTGCAACAGCAGACCAACCAGCTCAAGCAGGTCCTGAACCTTCAGCCGAATTCGGGCGAAGGTTCAGCGAGTTGTCAACAACCAACCGCGGAAGCGGCCATGGAAGTTGATGAACACACAGTCACCACCTCTGGTGGGGCTGAAAAGGTCAGGCCACAAGTTCGAGCAGTACAGCCAACGGCTGAGCAAGAACGCCGCAAGGCAGTGGCGGATAAAGTGGCGGAACACGAAAAGGAACGCATCAAGATGGAACAATCGATGCGATTCCGGGAAAAAATGCAAGGAATTTGCGGTGAAGCCGCACGGGACCCAATAAGGGAGAAGTTCAAGGAGCGCATGGACAAAATATTTGGACCCTTCGAAAGTGGTGATCGAGTTCAGGGGTCCTCAGGACCAGCAAACCTGAACATCACCAAAGGAAAGGACCGATCCAAGGATCGTGAAGATCAGCAGATCGATGATGCCATCGACCTGATCAAGGACATGGGGGACAACTTCTCCATGAAGGATATGGTCAAGGTGACTCAGGACACCCTCAAGGTTGGTCCCGATCACCAGAGTGGCAAAGGACAGGGTGGCCGTGGAGGCCGGAAAGGTGGAAGGTCCGCGCGGCAAACACCGCGCGAGAAAACCCCAGCACCGCAACGCCAACAATCTGAAGGCGATGTGTTCCAAAATCGCTTCTATTGCGATATCTGTGAGCGCTGGGGATGGCACCCGACGGAGCGATGTCGCACCCGAGGGGAAATGTTCAAGGCAGCTGAAGCAGCCACCAAGAAAGCTGAGGCTGCAGCCAAGGCCATGATTGAACAGGCGGCCAATGAGGCAAGACGAGAGGTCTTAGCCAGGGCCAAGGTGAAGGTCAAGGAACGCCAGTTGGCGGAAGCCAAAAGGGCGGAGAGGCAACACATCACGTCGACCTCCTCCACCTTTGGTGGCAGTCAAGGGGACCGGAAGCGACCGGCGACTGAGCAAGCGTTCAGCCGTCAGGGCTCCCGTGAAGTGCCGAAACGACGGCAGAGGCAAGAATCGGACACCCAATCCGACCTGACCCAGCAGTACGCTGCGGCCGAGGAGATGGAGGAAAGGGTTGATGAGGAGGCCAGAGCAATGGGAGCTCCTGGCACATCCTCAGGGAAACCGGCGATCTCGCAGCAAGCGCGAGACAAGATCATGGCGGAACTCATCAACCGCTTCGCGGCTGGTGAGGAGGGGCTGCTGCCCTTCATAAGCAGCGCACCGAGCAGTGCCTTGGTGGACCTGATGGGTCCCCAAGCAACGAGTGGCCTGTTCATACCAGCAGCTGCTCAGCAGCGGCACCCATTTGGACTGTCAGGTCCGGGACCGGTCCCGAGCGACCGTGAAGGGAGCAGTGGTGATGCTAGGGCCACCCCTTCGGGGCGAGGATCCAGCCGGGACAGCTCTAGAAGCACCCAGCGTGGCAGACCCTCACAGAGGGCGAGAGGTCGCGGAGGACGTCAGGCAGAACCCTGCCGCCCGCCGAAAGATCTCGGGAAGAGAGAGGACTCCCCTCCTCCGGGAGCGGGCATGATCAGGTGCGGCCTGACCAGAGGCGCGGGCTATGTACCCAAACCGTCGGTCAGCAGCCGTTCCTTTGGACAATCGGGACAATCCCAGCAGTCCTCGAGCGGAAGCGGAAAGGACAAGCCAGTGCAGCAACAGGGCGAATTAACCCGCCAGCGTGCACTGGGCTTTGAGGCGAAAGTGGACCTGGCATACACAATGCCAGAGAATTTCCCACCAACAAGGTACTACATCGGCAAAAGAGTTGGGGATGTGGCCATCGGCATCCTTGCTGATCCGGAACCGAAGTCGGTGACGGCAGACTTCCCACTCTTCTTGCAATTTGGACACGAGAACCAACCAAACGATGCCCAAGGGCTAGTGGTTGGAGACATGGTCATGGTGACGCAGTTCACACGATTGCTCACATCCAAGGGTGTTCCGAGATATTTCCAACCTGGAAACTCGAATCCTCGGAATCATTTCATGAGCCAGCAGCAGCACATCTTTGTGCCCAGCTGCCTGGCCTTGAAATTCAAGAAGTCCGGACCTTCAAGGTTGAAGCAGTTCAGACAAATCGCGGCACTCACGATGGTGGGGCAACCCAACCCATCGGGGAGTAAGTTCACATGGACAGCGGAATTTGCATCCATGCACTTCCAGAGGGGCGGCAAGGCCAAGAATGCCCACATTCTGGACGGATCATTTCCGGGTGGGTTCCAAAACCCACCAGAGATCGGGCACTACGCGTGGATCAACGCGTACGGAAAGCAAAAGAACCAGACCCTGTACATCGGGGATCTGAATGTTCCTGCTGCATGGTCGGACTTTGCGGATTACGCAGAGAACGGCGAATGCGTTCTGATGTGGATGGAACGGTTGCCCAAGGACATCTTGGCAACTATGGAAGAAAACAAAGGGCTTGGAAGCGGGGAGCACACTCCGTTCTCCTTCCGCAAGGACTTTGAGGTCATTAAAATGGCCAATACGGCTGCTGCAGCCGGAGAGCGTCAGAGGTATGTCCAAGAAATGGGGCGGGTGAAGATGCCGGGAGAAATTTCGAGCATTGGCGACAATCGGTCGTACACCTTTGTACCCACCTGGACAAACCCGAGACCACCTGACGTGGCGGCATGTGTGAGGTACCTCCAACCTGGCAACATGGCCAAGCTGGAGAGGAAAATTGGGGACAAATGGGAAACCATGTTCCCCGTGGTCACCCAGGCAGTGTATGCACCTGCAGGGTCGATTCGGCACGTCCGCTTCCGCCGTGTAGTGGAAAGATACGGTCGGAGGGAGGATACGAGGCCGACAGGAGAGGACCAGGATGGGAATCCGGATGTGCACCAATTGGAGCGCAGCATGGCGGACCTCCTGAGAAGGGATGAGGCGGCGCCGGAAGCGCTGGAAGCGCCGGAACCCGGGGAACTTCCTGCCGAAGAGGAATCGGTAACCAAGGAAGAGGAGGAAAGATGGTTGGACTTCAAATGGCCACAACGCAAGCAATTGCGGTTGACCATTGATGAGCAGGCCACCGGCTTGGAGGAACGAATCTCGCTCCTGGCGAGCTGTCCTGTTCCCCAATTGGTCGATGAAGCGTGGGCCGGAGGCTTCCAGTCCATGCGGACGGAACTGCTCTGCACGCTCATTCCGACCAGCGATGTCAAGTCATCGCTCGAAATGACATACGCCAACCGGGACGCGCCGAGGTCTTTGGGCGATTGCCCGAAGTACCACGAAGCGCCGAAGGACTACACGGAGAAGAATGAGGAAATTCCCGTCATGGTTCCACCAGACGAGGAGGGTCAACTGGCATATTTGGCCAGGTGCTCCCCAATGTGGGAACAGGCACGGTCCATCCAGGGCCGGATTGAAATTGTCCGGGCACTGTATGCAGATCAAAACCTCAACGAAGAGCAAAAACTGGCTCTTTCGGCGGTGGTGTTCAAACTGCATCCGGGCATTTTCGTGCAGGCACCAGCAGGATCGGGAAAAACCCTCCTGTTTGGGATGATCGCAAGATACATGGCACTCAGCCGCCCAGAGGAGAAAATCCTGGGAGTGGCGGTGACCAATCTTGCGGCCATGCACCTGGCAGAGGAAATCTGCAGGGCCAGAGGCCTGCTGGACTCGAGTGACAGGGTCATTCCATCGATCCTGGCTGTCCAATCGACACACTCGATGATCTCCGAGCATGCTCGGGAGTATGGACCACGGATGAATCAGGCACTGCTCAACCGAATTGGGGTTGTTGCACATGTGCGCGAACTGATTCGGCGCCGTGAGGATGACGAGCTCCCACCAGAAATGATGACGGAGGCTCAACTGGAACTCTGTCAGCGCTATGTCGCAAACAAGACAGAGCATCCAGGGGACCTGACGGACGATGACAAAATGACCAGATTTGTCATGATGCGTCAGCGAGACATTGAAGTCGTGGTATGCACCGTGGCGAAGGCACAGCAGTTGACCAAACTGCTGGATGAGGTCAAACTCATGATGGTCGACGAGTGCCAGATGGTGCGGATGGTGGACGTCCAGAACTTGGTCTGGGCCACCAACATCGACCAAGTGGTCGTGACAGGGGACATCCACCAGCTGCCGCCTCATGTGCAGCCAGACTGGTTGGACTGCGACCGGTTCAAATTCACACAGAACTCTGTGGCAGAATTCTTTACCCGGTGGCTCGACAACAAAACCATGCCGCTGAGGAAGGTTTACCGTTTCCATAAGGACATGGTACCTACCATTAGCCATGCGTTTTATGCGGGCAACGTGGAACACGGTCTCGGGGATGTCAATTCCCGCACGATGGTGATGGATCACCAGGTCCCGGTCACATCCCGGAGAAACCCGATCTCTCTGATCCACCACACAGAGAGGGAGACGGAAGCGGCTGGAACCTCATGGTCCAACCTGGCCCAGGAACAAACGGCAGAAGCCATCCTGCGAACACTCAGAAGACGGGTCCCGCACGCCTCGGTGACTGTGGTGTGCTTCTATGTCGGGTCAGCGCGGAAAATGGAGGATGTGGTGGGGAGACTGCTTGCAGATGAACCCGCCCAACCTCCAGAGAACCGCAAGATTGAGGTTCGGACTGTCCATTCCTACATTGGACAAGAAGCAGATTTCGTGATCTTGATCACCACGCGGACCAGATCTCCCATCCTTCGACCAGGAAGAATGGTGATCAGGGAATTTGTCCACAAGGCCCAAATTGCAACGGTGGCTTTCACCCGAGCAAAGGAGGCCGCATTTGTGATTGGCAACATGGACTTTCTCTATGAGAAGTTCGACCAATCGACTACGGACCCCGAAACAGAGCCTCTGGCGGCTGTCGGGAGATATGTCAACCGCACTGCGAGAGTGTCTCCACCAGTGCAGGGACAAAGATACCGGGAGTATCTGGAATGGCTGCTGACACAGCCTGAGGGAACTCANCGAGTGACAGGGTCATTCCATCGATCCTGGCTGTCCAATCGACACACTCGATGATCTCCGAGCATGCTCGGGAGTATGGACCACGGATGAATCAGGCACTGCTCAACCGAATTGGGGTTGTTGCACATGTGCGCGAACTGATTCGGCGCCGTGAGGATGACGAGCTCCCACCAGAAATGATGACGGAGGCTCAACTGGAACTCTGTCAGCGCTATGTCGCAAACAAGACAGAGCATCCAGGGGACCTGACGGACGATGACAAAATGACCAGATTTGTCATGATGCGTCAGCGAGACATTGAAGTCGTGGTATGCACCGTGGCGAAGGCACAGCAGTTGACCAAACTGCTGGATGAGGTCAAACTCATGATGGTCGACGAGTGCCAGATGGTGCGGATGGTGGACGTCCAGAACTTGGTCTGGGCCACCAACATCGACCAAGTGGTCGTGACAGGGGACATCCACCAGCTGCCGCCTCATGTGCAGCCAGACTGGTTGGACTGCGACCGGTTCAAATTCACACAGAACTCTGTGGCAGAATTCTTTACCCGGTGGCTCGACAACAAAACCATGCCGCTGAGGAAGGTTTACCGTTTCCATAAGGACATGGTACCTACCATTAGCCATGCGTTTTATGCGGGCAACGTGGAACACGGTCTCGGGGATGTCAATTCCCGCACGATGGTGATGGATCACCAGGTCCCGGTCACATCCCGGAGAAACCCGATCTCTCTGATCCACCACACAGAGAGGGAGACGGAAGCGGCTGGAACCTCATGGTCCAACCTGGCCCAGGAACAAACGGCAGAAGCCATCCTGCGAACACTCAGAAGACGGGTCCCGCACGCCTCGGTGACTGTGGTGTGCTTCTATGTCGGGTCAGCGCGGAAAATGGAGGATGTGGTGGGGAGACTGCTTGCAGATGAACCCGCCCAACCTCCAGAGAACCGCAAGATTGAGGTTCGGACTGTCCATTCCTACATTGGACAAGAAGCAGATTTCGTGATCTTGATCACCACGCGGACCAGATCTCCCATCCTTCGACCAGGAAGAATGGTGATCAGGGAATTTGTCCACAAGGCCCAAATTGCAACGGTGGCTTTCACCCGAGCAAAGGAGGCCGCATTTGTGATTGGCAACATGGACTTTCTCTATGAGAAGTTCGACCAATCGACTACGGACCCCGAAACAGAGCCTCTGGCGGCTGTCGGGAGATATGTCAACCGCACTGCGAGAGTGTCTCCACCAGTGCAGGGACAAAGATACCGGGAGTATCTGGAATGGCTGCTGACACAGCCTGAGGGAACTCAGCCAGTGTACTCGGAACACGGTGAGGTCCTCCTGGACACCCGATACGGGAACTTGGCACTCACGGCCGACACCCGTGCGGGAAGAAAACACCACTGGATCGTCGGGGCATCGACCCCTGGTCCAGCGCAATAGGGCTGAAAGCCCTGAAGGAACCGACTTGGTCGGGAACTGCCACTGTGTTCACTGTACCCGCAGGGTTCGCGGTGGCAAGAGTGTCGGACACGGTGAAAATGGTGAAAGTGGAGGACATGCCGAAAGTGGGGGCAGTGATGGCTGTGTCCGTTGGTTCTGTAATATGGTCCCCAGAACTCCGCAAGGGAGGATGGCAGGGTTAGAACTGAACGGTCATCTAGCCACTAGGTAGGACAAGTTTTCGAGTTGTGCTTAGCACAGAAAGCAACAAAGCCGCCTCGGCACCTTCCTTTCGAGTTGTGCTTAGCACAGAAAGCTTTAATTTAATTCCCACACTCTCTGCCTAATGAACTCCAAAGAGTTCCAAAGAGGCCTTCGGGCGCACTTTTCCGAGTTGTACTTAGTACAGAAAGCATTAAACTAAACCTCTCTCCCTTCCTTTCTCGTCCTATCTCTCGCTCTTTCAGGCATCCTTGGGCCTTTCTAACGGACTCCAATATGTTCGAAAGAGTCCCAAAGACGCCCTCGGGCGCAAATTTTTCGAGTAGTGCTTAGCACTGAAAGCATTAATTTAAACCCTTATTTTCCCTCTTATAGGCTTCCTCAGGCCTTTAAAAATGTTCCAAAGAGTTCCACAGAGCTCCAAAGACGCCTTCGGGCGCAAAACCTTTTCGAGGTGTGCTTAGCACTAAAAGCTTTAAATTTACTACCCCAATCTGTTTCAGGCATCCACAGGCCTTTAAAGTATTCCAAAATGTCCAACAGTGCTCCAAAGAGGCCCTCAGGGCATACAAAACTCTTTGGTGGAAGTGCGAGGACGCACTTCCGCGCCAAGGGGGAGGTGTGATGGGGCATAACCCCATCACCCCCGCCGGACATCGACAACTCGATGTGTCGGTTGATCATTAATCCCTTCCTTTGCACATTTGCGTGGAAGAGCAAACAAACACTTCACGCGTGCGACGGAAGAGGAAAAGGACCCCGCGATGGCGGGAGAAGGGAAGCAGAGAAATAGTGCATCTGTCTGACCTAACAGTCAGACAGAGACACGCACGCGACCACCGGCTGGAGAATGGCATGGAAAAGAGGACCCCGCCGTTTTGGCGGGAAGAGAAAGAGAAAACAGACGTGAATGTGACCATTTCGCACATTCACGGTTCAAAGGAAAGGATTAGCGCCGTTTCCTGCACTTTCGTGCGGAAACCAAGCACTTTCCATGCTGAAACACGTCGGAACCCCGCCCACCCCAATGGGAGGAGACGGGGGAAGATTTAAGGCGGGCAAGGAGGAAGAGAAGTCAGTCTTTAGACCGTCATTCTCATTTTGTGTTCTGCAACGCGACAACAAAGCTCACCTAATATTTCGTCATGCCTTCGATGACCGACGACCGCACCTGTGGAGCTGAGAAGCTGAGCCGTGGGGGCTCCCTCGCCGTATCCGACGTCCGGGTAGGACGCCATAAGGGTGTTTCGGAACGGGAGGAGAGCAGCGGACTTGGCCGAAAGAGCCATGAGGACCGCGGTGCTTCGGCACGCAGCGTGTCTGGGATAGAAGGAGGGGCCAAGTGCCCGGGAGGAATGCGTGAGGGTGATTTGCGAGTGGCGCTTAGCGCCGAAAGCCTTAATATGAAATCTGTGCGTCTGCGAGTTGGACTTAGTCCAGAATGGAAAGGGCCCGGGGGCAATCCCGGAGAATTGCTGATCGGACTCAGTCCTGATCGCGTCAAATTCAACGCTTTCTGGTCCAGGGAGGAGAAAGCCCGATGGTTCCAGAGGGAAGCCGATCGGATTCGGTCCTGGCGCGAGGCCAGAGAAGGGAGAAGTCCCGAAGATTTTCGAGTGGAACTTAGTTCCGAAAGCATTAATCGAACCAAACCTCTGGCGGAGACGCCAAAGAGGCCCGCAGAGGCCACAAGAGTGGCCCACGGGGCACCCGACCCTCCGGTCGAGGACTTGGACTCTCCCGTGAAGTGCAAGCAGTACTTCGGGAGTGAGAACTTGGGATTCAAACCCAAGGAGGACCCCATCACCCCTAGCAGGGAGATGGAGACGAGCCATGAAAGCACGCTTTCCAAATTCAAAGGTACGGCTCGCCCGAACACTATGGGAGAGTTGGAGAAGTCGGCCACTGGGAGTGGACCTGATCAGCACGCTGATCACTGCGCAACGGATGCTAAGGACTGGGACGAGGGAGCCCGAGTGTTCATGCTGTCCTCAAACGGGGGGAGACTCCCTGAGCATGGCGGACATTCGGTGGCCGGCCAAGAGCGGGTGGAGAATGGGCCCAGCGCCCACTCAAAGCCTGGCCAAGGGACTTGGGCACCGGAAACGGTGATTCCGATCCCTGTCACCCTCGGAACCCTGACATCCCTAGCCGCTTCGGCTTTGGACGCCCGAACCCGCACATCCTTTTCATTATTTACTGGTAGCACCGGACGAGGCGCAGCCGAGTCCGGGGCCCAGAAAAACCACATCATTACTACTCCTAATCAGTAATAACCTTCCGCATCTATCCGCATCACTTCTATCCACCTTCCGCATCCTTCTGCGTCACTTCTATTCACCTTCCGCGTCACTCCTAATCACCTTCCGCATCCATCCGCGTCACTTCTATTCATATTCCGCATACATCTGCCAACCTTCCGGAAGAGCTCTGGAAGGTAAGCGGAAGGGTTTGTGAAGGACGCGGAAGAGTCAGAGAAGGAATCGGAAGGGTTTGGGAAGGTAAGCGGAAGGATATAGAAAGGACGCGGAAGAGTCTGGAAGGTAAGCGGAAGAGTCAGAGAAGGACGCGGAAGGGTTTGTGAAGGACGCGGAAGAGTCAGAGAAGGAAGCGGAAGGGTTTGTGAAGGACAAGGAAGACTTGAGAGTGAGCGGAAGGTTCCAAGATTCGGAAGAATTGGGGACTCTAACGACCCTAAAACAACGGGGACTCTAATGAGGGGACTCTAACGTGTCGGGACTCTAACGTGGGGACTCTAACGGCGGGACTCTAATGACCCTCACCGTACTTTACACTTTTCTTTCTTTCATTTACTTTTTGACCATTTGTATATTTTCTAATATTTAATATTCATTTTGACAGCCTATTTGTTGCCCCCCCCCCCAACTTTCCAAACCCCCAAACATGACCACTCTCCCCCTTCGGCACTTTCGCGTCATTGGCGGCTCAGAAAAGGTCAAAAATCGGTCCAAGGACAAATGGCTGCATCGGAATGTTCTGCTGGTGCTCACCATCAGTGCCGTGGCATTCGGACTGTCTATGGGTCTTGCCCTCAGAGGGTTGAGCCCGGATTTTCGGATGATCAAACTGATCGGATTCCCGGGAGAGGTAGAGTGATCGGAAAGGGCAAAAGAGTGATCGGAGTTGGCTTTTGCAGCTGTTCATGCGAATGCTCAAATGTGTTGTGGTCCCCCTGATTGTGGCCTCCCTGGTCACCGGACTTGCCCATTTGAACATCAAAGATTCGGGTCGAATAGGCGGACTTGCTGTTCTGTACTATTTGGCCACAACAACCATCGCCGTCTCGGTCGAACTCATTGTTTCAAAAAGTGATTTGTAAGTGATTTTCCACCTTCAGACTGGGATTGTCCTGGTGCTGACCATTCACCCGGGAGACCCCATCCACTTGGACAATGCCCACTTGGGCAAAACGAAGACGAGTGCCACGGACACAATGGACACACTGCTGGATCTGCTAAGGTACAGTATTCGTGGTGCATAACATTCCACCATATGCCAAATTAAATATTTCCTTTAGTGAGAAAGAGATGCATTTAGTGAATTTTAATTTTAGGTCAAATTTTTAGCTGATTAATTGGTCTAATTTTTAGGGTGATTTTAAAGCATTTTGAGTTATTCAAAATTGCGCTATTCATGGGCATATCTTACCATGAATAGCCCTTCTGCTTTTTCCAGCCATCTATGAAAATTTAGTCAATGTTGAGCTCTTTTAGGAATATGTTTCCTGACAATTTGGTCGGTTCTGCCTTCCAGCAACAACAGACTGGTTACTACTGTAGCATTGGTGGGAGGAAAGTGACTGATCGGGCACAATGCGAGAGGATGATGGATCAGCAGAATCTGACGGAGGCTGAGAGGGACAGATTCATATGGACGGAACTGTTGAGCAAGTCCGGGTAAGAGGAAGGAAGGAGGAGAGTGACAGGGGAGGAAGTTCAAATTTGGCAGGACCAGCAACATCCTCGGCATCATCGTGTGCTCCATCGCTGTTGGCATTGTGCTCAGTCAAATAGGCGAAAAAGCACGCGCAATGGTGGGGAAGGGGAAGGGGGTGATCGGGGAACAACAGGTGGGAGGGGTGGCCAAGGGAGTGATCGATCAAAAAGGGCAATACGATGACCAAGACATTGGGGGTGCTGAAAATCAGCTGTAACCAAGGAGTTGGTAGTGTGTACCCTCCATTCACCTCCCATTAGCTTTTTTGGAAGAATGAAATATGTTGGTTAGGCGAATTAAGAAGAGGCAAAATGAGGGTCCGTCGGATCAAGGATCCCAAAAGGAAATGATCAAAGAAATAATTTGCCAGATGAATGCGGTAATAAAACTGACAAATAACCAAACCAAAAGTGAGGGTTCTGTTGTCCAGGTGGATTTATTCGCTGTGATGGACCAAGTCAGCATGCGCATCATCTCCTGGATCATGTGGTACTCTCCTCTCGGCATTGCGAGTCTGATAGCCAACAAGGTTCTCGAGGTTGATGATCTTGCCGGCACAATTTCGCGACTTGGCATGGTAAGCTCCCAACTGTCCCAGTTCCCCATCCTTCCGTCTCGTCCACTTGCCAGTTCTGCCTCACTGTGCTTCTCGGATTTGCCATACACTTCCTGATCACTTTGCCACTGATTTACTTCGTTTTCACTCACAACAGTCCCCTGACCTTTGTCATGGGCATGCTCCAGGTTTCAATTGGTTTTCAAATTTAATTTTCCTTACATTTTCCTTTGCCAGGCCATGACAATTGCCTTCGGCACGGCTTCAAGTGCGGCAACTTTGCCCACGACTTTCCGTTGCCTTGAAGGAAAGTTGGGCATCGACCGCCGGGTGACCCGCTTTGTGCTTCCGGTGGGCGCTACCATCAATATGGACGGATCTGCTTTGTACGAGGCGGTGGCCACGGTGTTCATTTCTCAGATGGTCGGAAGGACATTGAACGTGGGCCAAGTGATCGTGATCAGGTGGGGGATTGATTCAAGCTAACGGTGGGGAGGGGGAGGGTGAGAGGAATCTGGATCATCGAACAATGGTGAACAAATAACCTCGTTCAGTCTCACTTCTACCATGGCCTCGATTGGTGCAGCTGCAATTCCATCCGGAGCACTTGTAGCCATGGTATGACCCTAACAAACTAAGCCATCACTTACCAAACCAGCATAATTTATGTCAGGTCATGGTGCTGACAGCAGCAGACCTTCCGATTGAGTACATCACACTTGTGTTGGCAGTTGATTGGCTTTTGTGAGATATTGGATTTCAAATTGACGGACTCATCAGCCCCGTTCCCAGGGATCGGTTCCGCACCGCGATCAATGTGCTCGGGGATGCTTACGGAGCCGCCATTGTGTACCACCACTGCCGCGGGCATCTGTCCGGACAGAATCGGCAAACAAATCCGATGAATGGGTTTGGTATCGGTGGAGAGACGAAGCAGGCCACCAACGGGATTGCTCCCATTGAAATCCCTGCGAAAAACGCAAAAAGATCACCACCGGTCGAGGACGATGCAAACGATGGAAATAACGAAAAGACAGGCGAAGTTCAGCCTCTAGTCATCAAATACCCTTAAAATGTAACGAGCTTCTAGCAAACATTTTATCATTTTCTTTTTTCAAAAAGAATTATCCCATTGATTGATTGTTCCTATTGCCTCTCATAGAAGATCTTTTGTACAAAATTGCTTAACTCTCATCAGCTCGTTTTCACCTTCCTTTCTAAATTTTAAAATAGCAAATCCTTGTTTGAGCTGATATATATCATTTTTCAGCTGATGTCGACATCGGCTATCGGATTCTGATATCGAATCCGTGATCTGAACATTGCCAAACAAGGCATAAATTCGAGAACCAAACATCCAACCCATTAGCTTGGGGTCTACAACTGTTTTGAAAGTTTCTTGTTCCATCCAAACATGGTCACCAAAACATTGATAGAAAGTTCGGATGTGTTTTTGACAATGTTCCCATTTGGATTTTTTACAAATTAAGTTATAAAATAAGAATAGTCTCTCGATAGAAATGGACTTTTCTATGAAGTTTTGAAGCGAATTCCTTATTGCAAAATAGCACATAAAAAGCGAAACGGGCCATTTAGGCGCCGATTGTTATAACTCGGCTCAAACGTAACCTAGTGAAACGGGTTTGGTGTCAAAAGATAGCCCTGAATGTCTGCTACAAAATAAGTCTAAGCCCATTCGAATTGGCCCATTGCTAAAAAAGTTATGGCCAAAACAAGCACTCATATCGGCCAATTTTGGAAAAAATGAGTATTTTGGCCATAACTTTTTCTACAGTGGGCCAAATCGGATGAGCTTATATTCAAATTTTAGCTAATTTTTTGCTCAATTTTTTTACATCAAACTGGTTTTTCTAAGTTACGTTTGAACCGAGTTACAACAATCGGCGCCTAAATGGCCCGTGCCTAAATGACCCCAACCCCATAAAAAGTGGATAAATCGAGGAAAAAGAAACAAATAACAATAATTTAACATGGAATGTTTACGCGTCATAAAATCATAGCGCCGAAAACAAAATTTGATTTCTATAGGGTTTTTACGCCGATTTTAACTCTTCATAAAATCCTAGAGCCAAAAATAAATTTCCAATACGGTGCTACTTGAAAGAAAGCCTGTTTTGAAAACCCATAAATTTAACAGGGTGACCCTGTTCATGTTCATTTGAAAACCAAAAAAAAAGATACTTTTTTAAAAATCCTTTTTGAGCAAACAATTGCAAAAAAAAACAAAAAAAAGAATTTTACTTTATTTTGTGAAACTGCCCCAGCCAACCAACTCGTGGCCATAAAAATGTTCCAATTTTTTCAAACTATATTTTGAAGCGAAAGAAAATAGCATGCAAAAAAGAGAGAACGGAAACAGAATTTCGCTTCAAAATATTTTTTAAAAAATGGAACTTTTAGGCGCTACCATGTTTCGTCGAAACCATGTTTCGTCGAACCAGCCAAAAAGCCACGTTTCGTCGAAACCATCTTTCGTCGAAACCATGTTTCGTCGAACCAGCTAAAAAGCCACGTTTCGTCTAATCAGCTAAAAAACCATGCTTCGTCGAAACCATATTTCGTCGAAATCATCTTCTAGTCACCTTCCGCATCGATCCGCATCACTTACTGTATAGTCACTTTCCGCGTTACTTCTAGTCACCTTCCGCATCCATCCGCATCACTTTTAGTCACCTTCCGCATCCATCCGCATCACTTTTAGTCACCTTCCGCATCACTTTTAGTCACCTTCCGCATCCATCCGCTTCATTTTAGTCACCTTCCGCGTTACTTCTAGTCACCTTCC
>LDKF01001439.1:5751-21115 GCA_001026735.1 Rotylenchulus reniformis
ATTTTCTAAAAATTTTGCTGAAAACGCTTAAATTTTCCGAACATATTGACAATATTAATAAGTTGAAAAAGGGGCCACGAACTTTCGGGACACACTGGAATCTGATTGAGTGTGCGTGTGCTGCACATACATGTTGTAAGCTTGAGCGAAATCATTTTAGGTATCTGAATTTTGGTCACACTTCTCTTGGTTCGATCCTTCAAATTATTTTTTCAGTTTGTATGGTTGCCATGGAATATAAATTGGACTATCTTGTAAACATGGGAACTTTGCTTACACTGCATGCCACTGTGCATAGGCGACAGCCATCGGCCGCAGAGGTGGTATCATCTTATTGCTTTTATACGGTGCTAGGTCGTTACCGCTAAAAACCGCCACATGCTGTAGTCTGGCCGAAAACTTTTTTGTTAGACTTGTTAGACAAAATAAAAGGCAAAGTTGTGCAGAATTTTACACTGATTCGAATGTTATTTTTTCGAAATTCGGCCAAAAAGTTCGAAATATCCCGTAAAAACCGTATTTTTCAGTATTTTGGGAAAATTTCGAATTCTTTGTTAGAATTTCGGAAATTTTTTTATACCATTCGAATCAGCATAAAATTCTGAACAATTTTGCCTTTTATACTTTTCGTCTAACAAGTCTAACAAAAAAGTTTTCGGCCAGATTACAGCATGTGGCGGTTTTTTTTAACGGCTCAGCACCCTTTTATGCTAGATATTAATAAAAATTGGTGCTAGGTATGTCATTACCACACAAGTGCCAAACTGTGTGTAATTTCACTTGTGCTAAAATGGCATTAAGTCATCAATGCTATGTAAAATATATTAAAAATAAATCAAATAAAATTGTTATTAATATTTTACAAATCAATTATAAAAAATGTACCCTACAATATTTTAAAATAATTATTTTCATTTATTTTATCTTTAAAAATTTTGTTAAATTTTCGTAAATTTTTTTCGATTTTGAAATAACTTCGAACAAAGCATTAAAATGGTAAAATTTGCTCCCCAACAACTTAAAAGGGCAAGAAAAAAACGCAAAAAAGCTGAAAAGGCAAAAAAAAGCAAATAAAAAAATTATTGACGCTAAAAATGTGTTTTCTGTTTTTATTGGTCATTCCAAGTCCACAGAAAAAGGCATTTGCCTTAAATTCCGAATTCTCGTCATAATATTATTTAAAACGGGGATCACCTGTCTGAACAATCATTTTTCTGCTATAAATTGGGTTATTTTAGCTTCTATTTATATCTTCATAGAAGCAAAAATAAATATTAAAATATTATTTTTTTTCAATATGATATGCTAAAATATTTTTGTTATTTGATCTGGAGGTCAAAAAATTTAATTTATCTATTTATATTAAATTGGTAATTCTAGCCCGACGGGTCGAATCGACCAATCGGCCGAATCGGAATTTTGCACTATCCGTTGTCCCGCCACTGGACCAAATTCAATGTGACAATCAGTTTGGGCAATAGCCGAGAAATGGGCCTGAAGGTGCAAGGAGAAGGCGATAAATGGCTGAAGAAACCCATGGAATGGATGACGGAAACGTGGCAGGAACGCACGCATCAAGTAAGGGATTCAGATCCAAAAAAACAGAAGAGATTGATGAGGTTCGCTTGAAGTTTACTTCCCCAAAATAAGAAAAAAAAATTTCCCGTAAAATCTTCTTCCCTGCTGGTGTAATTTCTGAACCGGTATTGACGTCCTTTTTTGTTTAACGCCTCATTTGATGTCCCTTTTAACGCCTATATCAAAAATTGACGTCAAATGACAACATTAAGTCAAAATGGACGTTTGAATCGGATTCAACGTCAAAAATTAATACAAGGAAGTCATTTTTAGATGATTTTTCAAAAATGTTCTAACTTCAACGTCAAAAATTACCATAGGGAAGTAGAATTGAGATGAATTTATGAGAAATTTTTTTTTGATTTTTTCCTAAACTGCAAGAGGTTTGATTACCGAAAATGATTATTCTGATCCAGCTTAATCTGTTTTGTTCCTTTTCGTTTTATTAAAGAAGTGATCGTAAGTTGTAAAAGGAGTCCATTAGAGGGGTTGGGGTGAAGGTTCGAGTTCACGTGATGATAAAATATTTTTTTATAAGAAGACTTATTAGGCATATTTTTCTCTTTTTTAATTCCCATAAAAAATGGATCCATAACCAAAAAATGAGTATGGGTAAATGAACTCAAAAATTAGGAAAAACTCGGCATATAAGTTCATAAGTACCAAAAGGCCACCTTGTTGTTGTCCCGAATTTTTTGAACCATTCTAGGCCATGATTTAGAAGGTAAAAATTTCTGGAAAAAAAGGAATTCTCCCTATCAGAAATAAATTCGAAAACTTTTTAGAACTTCTTAAAACTCGAAAAATTCGCATTAAAGAGAAAAGAAATTTTTCAATGAGTTCGAAAAAATTATATCAATAGGTTATTGAATTCAAACAATTCTTCATTTGTGGTGGATCATAATTTGTTAATTCTAAAGAAAGCTAAAGAAAGGATTTTAATATCATAAAATAAAGGAAAATTTGCTGTAAAAGGGTCTAAACCTATCGAATTGGTCCTTTATAAAAAATTATGACCTTACCATATTATTTGAATCATTAATTTTTTTATTCCACAGGTGATAAATTTGAATATGTTTTTTTGCTAACATTAAAATTTTGTTCTATTTTTGATTTGAAATTTTATAAAGTAATCCGTAAATGTAATACTTTTATCAAAAATATAGTTATAATTTTAAAATATGGCCCAGGTTTTTATACAATTTTGGCTAAGAACTAAGAGGATCCCACAGCTTCCAAATAATACGTAATTTCTCGTTTTTAATAAAATTTCATTTTAATATAAATTTTTTCAGCATGCGCAGTTTGTGCAGGTTACGTATAATTCGACATTTATTCTTAAATAAATATTGAAGGTAGGTTAGAAAATTTTTTATTGGATATAAATTAATGAATGTTTTACATATAAGAACATTTAGAAAATTAATTAAAAAATAATAATTATATGATTTAGTGAATTGGTATTGAAGCATTAGAATTTTTAGCTCAAATTGATTCGAATTTCAGTTCTAGGTCGTTGAAAAAAAAAGTGGCCAAATGATATAGTCGAACCAAAATAAAAATGATAAAATGATATAGTCAAACCAAAAACTTTTTTAAGGCTTGTTAGAACAAAACTATGAAAGGCAAAGTTGTGCAGAATTTTATGCATTAGCTTTTGGTATTTTTACTTTTTCGAAAATCAAACAAAAATTACAAAATTTGGCGCTACCTGAAAGAAGGTATATTTTGAAAACCCAAAAATTTAACAGGGGGGACCCTTTTCATTTGAAAACCAAAATCCAAATTTTTTTCAATTTTTACACTTTTTAAACTACTTTTCAAGCAAGAAAATTGGAAAAAACAAAAAAATTTTCTTTTTTTGCCTAAAAGGGGGACCCTTTTATGTAGTGTGTTTTCAGAAACACCTTCATTCAGGTAGCACCCGAAATTTTGATAAAGATAACACAAAATTATGCACAACTTTGCCTTTTATACTTTTGGTCTAACAAGTCTTACAAAAAAGTTTTGGTTTGACTATATCATTTGGCTCTTTTTTTCAACGACCTAGCACCCTAATTTCTATATGGATGACTAAAAACCAAAAAAACTAAAAACTGATAATAGATTTTTTCCTTTTACATACATAGTCGTAGGGATCACATAAGTTCAGGTCCTCACCAAAGGTGAAGTCGGAGTTGGCGATTGGCATCTTCACACGGCACCAAGACCGGTGCCATCGTTGAACGGGAACAAAACATTCGAACCGGGCAAAACCACGCTGCCATGGAGCATTGAGCACAAACTGACAAATTGGGCCAACGGGGACTACATCAAGGTGCACATCAAGTTTGTTGAGCTGAGCCCACTGATCATGGAGCTGTACAGAGGATATCCGAGCTGGGCTGATGATCATGCTAGCTATAACAATTCTGATGATTGTAAGTTTGTTCGATCACCTAGTAGTTCCACAAGGGTTAGGGCAAACCGAAAATGAGCACTCATCAGTATACATATACTGTATAGTTCATAACAACTCTACATAAAAATTTTAACCAATCTTACTGTAGGACGCTAAAAAACAAATGTTAGGCCAAAACTTTAATATGGTCTATTGAAAAATTTTGAAATTTAATAAAAACCGATTTTTTAATTTTGAAAAATACAAAAAAAATCAAAGAAATTTGGAAATGTTAAAAAAAATAAAAATAATTCTGCATGATCTGCTTTTCAAAGTTTAGCCATATATAGCTAGCTTCATAATTTCATAATTTGATTAGTCAATATGAAAATAGATTTTTTAACTACAACGGGAGTCCGTTTTTTAAAAGTTCAAGCTACAATAAAACCCTTAATAAAGGGTTCAGAATATTCTAGAAACACTTGTAATATATAATGTAGTGTCCCTCTTTTTGGGTCGAAAAAATAATTTCCTAAAAAAGCATCCATCTATTGTATTTGAGGGTTTTCAAGGGCCTAAAATTTAAAAAAAATTGAGTGAAAAAAAATCATTCAAGGGCCTAAAAATTAAAAAAAAATGAGTGACAAAAAATCAATGATTTTATGAAAGCTTAGAATAGCTTGCTAATAATATTAAATTAAATCTGCTATCAGAATGAGATTCAGCTTCGCAAAATAATTTTTCGACGTAAGGTGGTCTCGCGTGAAACTAGCGTCAAATGTGTTTGATAACTCGATTCTGAAGTCATTCAGATTCTACGGATTGGTAATCCTTAAACATATTATATAAGAAATGGAAGACTTTTCGAAGAAATTATTTTCGACCCAATTAAGGGGGATGGACTCTCCTGCATTATTACGGAAGATTTTTTTTATCAAAAAGATCAAATTCTTCAGTTGGCCAATCAATTCTTCGAATATCGGTCCGTCCCTCAGAAGGGAACATTGTGTCTGCAGTCTCAGAATGTAGATGGGATGGTCTCAGGAAGAGAACATGCGAAGATAGTGGAGAAATCAATAGTAGTGTGGTTCGAATTCGAAAGGTTCCGGAAGACGAACCCCTATTCCAGGTATTGTCGATGCCAGGTCGTTTTTACCGCTAAAACCGCCAAATAGGGCGTTAAAAACTGGCACATGCTCCAATTGGACGAAAATTTTTTTTTCTAAGCTTGCTAGGACGAAATTATAAAAAGCCATGTGCAAAAATTTTATGCTCTATCTTCTGGTATTTATCACGAAAGTTTCGAACTTTTGGCCGAATTTCAAAAAAATAAGAAATACCATAAGATATAGCATGAAATTCTGCACGATAGCTTTTTAAAATTTCGGCCTAAGCGTAGAAAAAACTTCCGGCCAAAATTTTGCCAGTTGGAAATTTTAGCGGTTATTTTTACATCTTACAAGGGAAATTATAAAAAGCCATTGTGCAGAATTTTATGCTCTATCTTCTGGTATTTTTAATTTTTTTAAATGAAATTCGATGCTATTTATGAAATTCGAGACTATTAGGTAGTTGTTTTTAGGAAGTTAAAAAAATAAAATTATATATTTAAAATGCGCTTCAGAAAATGTGGAAATATGAGTTCTTCATTTGAGCCTATAATTTTTATTAGCCATTTTTTCCTATGTTAAATTGAAAAGTACAAAGTACACGCATGGTCAGCTTACGGAAAAATTATATTCCACAAAATCGTTTCAAAAAACTTAAAGGGATTTCCACAGTTTTCTTTAGTATTTTAGTATGACTAGAAAAGTTTTGGCTAAAATATTAATAGCCTAAATTTTTCAAAAAAAATATTTTCAGAAGGACAAAGAATATGTGCTTCACATAATTTACAACAGCAGCCCTAATTATCTTGACAGTTTCTCAGTGATGCTATATGACAACAACAACAAAGAAGATTCATTGGCTTCTTACGAGATACCGAGTTACCATGCGTCATACTACGCCGTCGAATATTTCAAAGTAAGTGGATATATGTGCAATGTTTGTGCATACATACTCATACGGTGCTAAGTCATTTCTGAAAAATCGGCCAAAAAAAAGATTATTAAAAAGGAAAAAACATTAGGTATATACATAATCTTAAACAATTTATTCATGTCAGTTAAACAAAAATTACATTATTATTACATATTATTATGGCCCGAGTGCCCAAGTTTAAATTGATGGCCAGAATCCCGACTTTTTATTTTTGAAAATGATTAGAACCCATTTTTTATTTTAAATTTGTCCAGAGTCCTAACTTTAATTGAAATGGCCAGAACGCAAATTTTTTTTAGAAAATGGCCAGAGTCGCTCTGTTTATGCTCTGTCTTTTGGTTCTTTTTCCTTTTTCGAAGTTCAGGTCAAAGTTCGAAATTTTTGGAAAATCCCTTTATTATATTTTCGAAACTTAGAAAAATTAAAAATATCACAACAAAGCACAATTTTACTTCTTATAATTTCGGTCTAGCAAGTACTCATAGGTGCTAGGACGTTAAAAATGCCAAATAGCAAGAACTTGGCAGAAAACTTTTTTGTAGAACAGTTAGACTAAGAATATAAAAGGCAAAATTGTTCAGAATTTTATGCTGATTCGAATGATATTTTTAGTTTTCCGAAATTCGGCCAACAATTTCGAAATATACACTAAAAATCTTATTTTTTTGGTATATCGGGAAAAACTCAACAATGTATTACCTATGTCAAATCAGAGAATATAAAATGGTACTGGGTCGTTACCAAAAAAAATTAAAACTCAATACACCTGGTCCATTATGAGAAAAGTTTTTCTAAAATTCCTAAAAGGTACAAAAAAATTTTTTTGTATGATCTATTTAAGATACTTTTTCACACATTGTACCTAATTGAATGAGCTTGGCTCAGAGTATTGCCATTTCTTCCTTTATTTTTGACATTAAATAGGGTGCGTTTGAACGAGTTATAAGGAGTGAGGTCTCAAAACTCTCAATTCCTAGTCTCGGGAAATTTTGGGCCTTGAGCAGCTCTATGACAAAGCCGATTAATCATTATAAAAAGTGCGTCATACACAAAATTTTTTAGTTGGTTGAAGAAACTGGAAATGGAACCAATATAATTTTGATGGAGAAGCCTTGTAAGGTGGGAGATGAGAACTGCTAAATAAATACCTATATGTGATATATCCGTTTTCCCCTAAATCCGGACATTTATATCTTCGATCCGCCCCCTTTCCACCCATACATATCTAATCCTTGTATAATATTCTAATCAGTGTTGAGAAATCATATTTTTGGCTCCGGCTCCAGCTCTGAGTCCGCATTCAAAAAAAATCGGCTCCGGGCTCCACTTCGGCCTTTTGGAAATTTTGGCTCCGCTACTTTTCCCAACACGGATTCTAATCCTGCCATATATAACTTATGTCCCCTCCAATCTTAATTCTGAGTCCTTCCCATCTCAATATTTGTAATCATTGCTTAATAGAGTCCAATTTCTAGGTTATAATAATCCGCTGCCCCAAGATTCGCCTATACCAAATTTCGTCTACGCCAAAATTCGTCTACTAAGCCAAAAAGCCAAAATTCGTCTAATAGCAAATGCCTTTGCGGGTTCTACATGCCATTTTAGGGAGTTTACATGCCAGCTTGGGGGGGGGGTCTACATACCATTGCGGGTTCTACATGAAATGTTTTTTTTCAAATTTGTAAACGAATTTTGGCTTTTTGGCTGAGTAGACGAATTTTGGTGTAGGCAAATTTTGGTAGCGCCTAATAATCTATTTGTTATTTTATTTTTAGCGCATTATAATGAAAAAAATCTTTTTGATGGATTTGAAACCCTTTTTGAGAACTTTTTTAATAGCTTATTTTGGATTTTTGGGCCAGATTTCATCATAAAAAATGTCTATTGTAGGGAGCTTATGGCATTATAGCATCTGAAAATTCGACCCTATTGATTATACAATCCATTCCTACCATCTTGTTTTTATGTAATCTTTATATACAGATATGGTTTATTCATGTTATTTATCTGTTTATTCTTCGTCAATCTTTAATCCGATGTTTGTTCTCTATTTTTCTTCTAATCGACCATAAATTATCCTTTTTTTAAATCATTTGGCCATCTTTTCTTCCATTTTCTGATTCATTAAAACATTATTGGATAAAAATGTATTTATAATTGATCCAAAAGTGAAATAGTCCCACAAAAACTTGGCCATTGATTGGAAAAAGAATAAACATGGCTTCAGAAAGAAACTTGGCAACACGTTCAACGAAATTGGCCAGGAAGGAAAGGATCAAAAAATAGCAAAAAAGAAAATTAACAAAAGTAAACTTGGTTTAAAAATTTAGTCTCAAAAAAGAATTTTGACCCATTCCCCAATTTGACCCATAGATAATAAAAAAAATAAATTTCTGCAAATTTTATTAAAGCCATAAATACCCTAATCAGATTTCTACAAACCTAAGAAATTCGAACTGGGTATCAGATATTCCCGTGACCTCTCTGCAACGACCATCGCAAAAAGTCCCAAATCGATATTTTGGAAAAAAGGAATTATTAGAATTATTACCTTACATCATCTTGCTACCGCAGAAACTGATTTGGGTGGAAAATACTCGAAAAATGTTCGAAAAATCCGTGACTAACACTGAATAATTGTGTTGATTTTTCCCAAATTTTCGAAAAAAATTTGAAGGCCCCGCCCCCATAAAGGCCTTAGAAATGTGTGATTTGTATTGCCATTTTCTGATGTTTTTGGTGACAAAATCCTTGAAGTGATAAATGCGAATAATGAGAACTGGGCATGTGTGAAAACTCTGGGTCATTTTTAAATCGGTAAATATATCAGGGGAAAAAATTATTTTATTTTTCCAAAACTAGAGAAATACCCTGATTTTTGAAGTTATGACCTAGTAAGCTTCAAAAAAAAATTCGGTCGTGGTGACATTTAGAATGGTAGCCCATTCCATCAGCAGCTGGTATGAAAATGCAGCTTAAGTGAATGCACAGGCCACCACCCAAAGTAAAAAAAACCGCCACGAGCCTAAGTCTGGTTTAAAACTTTTTTGTTAGACTTGTTAGACAAAAAGTATAAAAGGCAAAATTGTTCAGAATTTTATGCTAATTCGAACAGTATATTTAGTTTTTAGAAATTCGGTCAAAAAGTCCGAAATTTCCCGAAATACCGAAAAATACGGTTTTTAGGGGATATTTCGAACTTTTTGGCCGAATTTCGAAAAATTAAAAATACCATTCGAAATTCTGAGCAATTTTGCCTTTTGTACTTTTTGTCTAACAAGTCTAACAAAAAGTTTTAGTCCAGACTGCATATTGGGTATTTGTTTAACGTATATATCTTTGGCCTAGCATTTTATATAATTTTATATATTTTTTTATATCTTTGGCCTAGCAAGCTTAGAAAAAAAGTTTTCGACCAGATTGGCTCATTTTACCGTTTTTACGTCCTAGCACCTGAATACTGATTTCTCAGAGTGCTAATCCCAATAAAACATTTATAATAGCCCATCAATTTGATGATATTGTTGCGAGTGCAACATCTTTGGCAATTTCCCGACCTTCAATTACACAGAATCATCCCCTTTTCGCGCTTTATTATTTTTTCCGGTGTGCCGACATTTGCGGCCCGACACTTGCGGCCCATTCGCTATAACTCGGTTCAAATGGGAGCTAGAAAAATATATTTGGTGTCAAAAAATAGAGCAAAAAATTAGCTACAAAGTGAACCAAAGCCCACCCAAATTGGTCCATAGCGAAAAAAGTTATGGCCAAAATACCTTGGATTTGTCCAAAATCGTTATTTTGGCCACAACTTTTTTCACAGTTGTCCAATTCGAGCTGGCTTAAGGCCATTTTTTAGATAATTTTTTGCTCTATTTTTTGACACCAAAACCATTTCTCTAGGTTTGGTTCTAACCGAGATATAGCAATAGCCGCAAATGTCGGGGCCGCAAATGTCGTACAACCTTATTTTCCACATAGTGACGTTTTCCGTCATAGTTTTCTTAACGAAGATGCATCGATACTTATTAGTCATAATACATAAATAGGTATACAGGTCATATCGAAATATAACTAAAAAATGTTGTCATAATTTTCCAATTTTGAACAAACATTCGATTACACTACATTTTTTACTGCAAATTTTTAACAGTAAAATGAATCTAATAAGTGGTGAAAAGTTGCTATTTTGGCCGTTTTTCACAACGAAACAATTCGAAAGGCCTTATCACGTTTAAAAAAACTGATACTTCCATCGAAAAACTCGGTAATCCATTTAAAATAAAAAAAATTTAATTGGATTTTGAATGATAACCTGAAATATGTGCTAAAATCTTTAGGTGATTTTTTTAGCCGAATCTAAACGAATGGCGCCCAAGTGTCTGCATAGCGAATTTCCCCCCATTTTTGACAATTTTCCCATTTTTTGAATTCGGAGAAAAATGGCAAATTTGGAGGAAGGAATTGTCCAATTGTCTATGCATATGAGGAATCCCCAAAAATTAAAGAGAATTTCCATAGATTTCCCCCTGCCCCCACAAAAGCCTTATTAGAAATGTGTGATTTGTATTGCCATTTTTCTGATGATGTTTTGGCGGCAAAAGTCTTTGAAGCGATAAATGCGAATAATGAGGCAGTAAATGTCATCGGACCTCATGAGCTTTATCAGTATAAGTAAGCAACCTAAATGGCGAAAAAGTTGTTATTTTTCCATAACTTTTATTAAATTGAAAGGTTTCATTTTTTAATTATTTCTTTTTCTTGAATTTTAGCTAACTTTTGTTTAACTTTTGATTTATCGTTGATGCCAATATATCCCTTTACACTAGTTTAGATTTCGTCGATTATATAAGACTAGTGTCCAAACTAGAATTTGTAACTAGATGTTACAAATTCGCTCATGCATCTCCAAATTGGTAATATTTTTAGTGAATTAGCAGCTTTTTCGTTCCGGCATTGCTGAATTTTTGATTCCGGTTATTTTTTAATAAAAATTACGGGAATACAATTTCCTGTAAATTTCCTTTATCTGTCGTGCCATCAGATATAAAATTCCTAAAGTGCTGAATGCACAGACCACCCACAAAAGTTTCTGGTGTAGACTAAACATTTTATTCGAATGATCTTAACCACCCAGTTCTGCCATATAACAACGCACGCTATCAAATATAAAATCCCTTTACACAAGCCTCTTTACAAAAATTCATAAGCAATCCTATCTCATAATTTGGTTAGAGTAAATCAACACTTTTTTATTCAAATTTCGATGGAATTTGTCTGTTATCTCGGATATTTATAGATTTCGCAGAACTAAATTTGAACTGTAAAGATCCGACCGTGTCCGGTCATTTGCGCGCCAGACATTTGCGCGCCATTCGTCATAACTTACTTGTTAGTTCAAACTTCAAACAGAATCTAGAGAAGTGAATTTGATATCAAAAAATAGAGCAAAAAATTAGCTATAAATTGAGCTTAAGCTCTGAAAAAAGTTATGGCCAAAATACTGAAAATTTGACCAAAACCATGTATTTTGACCATAACATTATTTCACAATGGACCAATTTAGATTGGATTAGGCTTATTTTGTAGCAAATTTTTTGCTCTATTTTTTGATATCAAATTCGCTTCTCTAGGTTCTGTTTGAAACGAGTCATGACTAATGGCGCACATATGTCTGGCGCGCAAATGACAGGGATCCGATCCGACATACAACGGAATTTTCACTTTTCAAGTTAGGGGAATTTCCATAGATTTCCCCCTGCCCCCACAAAAGCCTTATTAGAAATGTGTGATTTGTATTGCCATTTTTCTGATGTTTTGGCGGCAAACGTCATTGAAGCGATAAATGCGAATAATGAGGCAGTAAATGTCATCGGACCTCATGAGCTTTATCAGTATAAGTAAGCAACCTAAATGACGAAAAAGTTGTTATTTTTGCCATAACTTTTTTAAATGGAAAGGCTTCATTTTTTAATTATTTTTTTCTCCGAATTTTAGCTAATTTTTGTCGAACTTTTGATTTATCGTTGATGCCAATATATTGTAAGAGTGAGAGGACCCTGAACCCTTCCCTATGCTCTATGTTCACTTATTTTGTTCTCTGATCTTCTCTCATCCTTCCCCATTTCCGATCGCCTTAAAAGGCTTTGCTTCGGCTGTATCTTGGTCATTCCTCCCCATCCGATCTCGAGATAAAGACCTTTTCAGAGTGACTCATCGGTTGGGGGCTGGGGATGGGAATCCTGGGCCTGATCACCCCTGGGGACCCTCTTCCAGTGACCCTTGGACCCCAAACTGTCCCAAGACCCTCCCCAAATCCCCTTTGTCTCCTCCCGACGGCCAGACCCCAGCACGAGGACGCGCGACGTGCAACTATATCCCTTTACACAAGCCCCTTTGCAAAAATCATAAGCAACCTCTCTCACCTTTTTTCTGATCAGAGTATAACATTGATCAACATTTTTATTCAAATTTTCAGCGGAATTTATATCGGATCTTTGTAGGAGAATTTTGAAAGAAATAAATGTGAATGTATAAAGATCCGAACCTACAACGGTATTTTTACTAGCCGGATCCATTTGTATTTGCAACCAAATTCCTCTAATTATATGTCAATATCAGTAATGCATAGGGATGGGATTTTCATTTGGCCAAAAACTCCCGGAATACGATTTTGTTTTTTTATCCCACCAAAAAAATTTCTAATCTACAAAAAATATTTTTTATCCAATTAATGGGTTTTTGTGAAGCAATTTTCGCTTTATTATCATGTTTATGAATAAATTAAAAATCCCATCCCTGTTAATGTCTAATGATTAGTAAATAAGGAAAGGCTTGAATTCATGAGGTCCTATGACATTTACGGCCTTATTATTCGCATTTATCGCTTCAAAAAACATCAGAAAAATAGCAATACAAATCATGCATTTCTGAGGCCGTATGCAAAGCAAACGTGTTTGTCATCTTTTAATTTTAAGTTGTTCCATTATTTTGGTATTAACTATTAAGTCGGAGGCCTTGTATTCAAATATATGGCCTTGTATTTTAGGCCTTTGATATCACGAACTTCATCATGAGTTGATACCCTACTTTTTATATCACAATTATAGCCGAGATGGAAATGGAAGACATCAACATCTTGTCGAGAAATGATACAGCGTTATGTGCATATTTGAACTTGACCATTGGTGCGAGTTATGCTGACATGCTAATCAGACTGGACGCACTGTTTGCCAACGTGACGCTGCCGGAACGCCTGCTGATCACGCCCATCATGCGTCAATGGAAATACGCCAAATGTGGCCAGGAATTCATTTTGGAAACGCTGTCATCTAGGCTGGTGAGTGAGCACATTATGCAAAGTAGAAACCGGACTAAAAAGATGCAACATCTTGGATAAAGATTCTTGAAAAATCTTGATCCGAAAAAATTCAAGGTTACAAAAAAGAGTTTCTGGATTTTTACTTCTATTTTTCAAAAAAGAAAGTTTTTCTACCAATATCATGCATACATTATAATTCAATCCAAACTCTAAAATTATCGGATTATCTATTTTTATATTTAATAAATTATTCCCCATAATCTTCTGCGATTAAGATTAGGGTGAAGCGGAACCTGAACTTTTTGCAAAAACCGGAATCGGAACTGGCCGGAACCAGGAAAACCGGAACCGAAACAAGATTTTTGACAGGAACCGGTCGGAACCAGCTTTTAAGTCAAAAATCAAAATTTTTTACAAAATTCTTTTAATTTATCAATAAATCAATAATCAAATAATATCCCTTTATAAAATTTAAAAAAAATTCTCTCGTTCTTTAGCATAAAACTTTTAGTAGATTCTCGCAAAAAATTGTTTAATTTTCAACTTTCAAAAATTAGAAAATATTAGAATCAAGCCGCGAAAATTCAATCTATGAAATTTTTCGCCAGTGAAAATTTTTCGTTGAAAAATTGGGAGGGTTTAAAGCAAGATGTTGAATCAAGATTCTTGAAAATATTGCTTCATCAAAATCTTGAAAAAAAAATCTGAAAGAGTTCAATCAAGACTTGGTTCAAAATTTTTTAAGATTCTTGAAGCATGGTTCTTGGAAAATCTTGGTCGTTTGGTCGTCATTTGGTCGAAAGTGCAAGGGTGGATAGCTGGCGTTAATATTAAAAAATGTCTAAAACTTTAATAAGATTAAATGTTGAAATATCTATAACTCCACGTGGTATAAAAAAATAAAAATTCAACATATTTATCGTTTTTGTTCTTCAATAGATTATAATTTTGTTCAAAAATTATCTTTAAAAAAATTCTCAAAAATTTTATTTAAAAAAGTTCAAAAATTATTTTAGATTTGGACTTATTATAAAATTTTTGATATTTTTATAGATTTTTTTAATATTAACAACAGTTTTTTGCACTTTTCGGGCAAACGACATAGTACCGGAAAAGAGTTAAGGTCAATTCGACGCTAGCGGCACTAAACTGGTCATAACTTTTTTCAGAAAAAACAGTTTTCGGATCTTGGCATGAATAGATAGCCCTTAGTGTCTTCTATATAATTGCAAAATAGACCATACGAATTGGCCAAATGATAAAAAGTATGGCCAGATCTTTGTCCACAAATCGAGATTTTGTGAGCAATGATCAAAGATATGGCCATAACTCTTTTACCTTCCCCACAAATCGAGAGATAGCCTTAACTTTTGACTATTTTATGGCTATATCTCTTTTTTAGTTAAAGGATTGTCTCTTTTGCAATTTTAGAGCAGACCCTCGAGACTAGAGACCGGACGATATCAAAATTTTGACGATATTTTATCAAAATTTTTCGATATCGATATCAAAATTTTGATGTCAAAATTGTGATTGACATTTTTTTGGGGTTTATCGATATTTATCAATATCGATATTTATCAAAATTTTGATGTCAAAATTGCGATTGATCAATTACCAATTTTGATAATTGTGATTGATAAAAATTCGTCTGATTTTGATCGATTTTGATCCAATTTCGGCGGTTTCGATAGGAGCCGCCTGAGAAAATTTTGAGAATTTGGACCCTTTTCTTTCAAAAAAGTTGTTTTTTTTGCAAAAATTCACTGTTATAGCGTACTCCCTCTGGAGAAATTTTTGACCACACTTCTCTCCCCGACCTCTCCTCCCCCCATTCAACCGCCCCCTGTGAAATGCCCCCGCCGGGCCAACCGCATTTTTTTTTTGAAAATATAGACCTGACTTCTCTTGAAAATTGGTCATTTTTAATGGAATTTCAATTAAAATTCGAAAATCAGGGACAACATAAGGACAAAGGTTGAAAATCAGGACAAATCTGAGAAATCAGGACAGATGAGAACCCTGCCTTATCGGGGCCATCG